>JBBPMC010001296.1:0-11800 GCA_038090115.1 Strobilomyces echinocephalus
TCGGTGGAGAAAAGGGGGCACTCGGGGAGCTTTTTGACGAGGAACGAGTGGTGTTTCTGTCGAAGCCGGTCAGTATTTCGTCTCCGTGTCGCGGATGGTACCGACGCGGAGGAGGAGCCACTGCAGATCGGTCGACATCGTCGGCGTGAGCTGGTCGTGCTGGGTCGACGGCGAATGTGGCTGAACACGACTGTACAGTTCATCCAAACACGGACAAAGACGGGGCGCGATCGAGCGAACTCGGCTATGACACACCCTGAACGGACGGGACCCAAGTTGGACTACTTAAACGATGTGGCGACGAAAAACGTGCTCTTCTAATGGCTGCTCGACCCTTCGACACCGGCAATGTCCTCGCAGGCGTCGCCGCTGCGCTGGCCGTCGTCGCGATACTCGCCAAACCGTCCAAGGTGAGTCGCGAACGCTCCTCCTCGATCCTGATGCGCATCTCTTTCCCCAGCTGGACGCTATACCGACGTACGGCCCCAGGAGCTTGATCTGCAGCTGGTGGGCCGCGCGAAAGTTTGAGACGAACGGGCTGGACGTTCTGCAAAAGGGGTACGAAAAGGTCGGTCGCACTACATATAGCCTCCTCGCTCATCCGGACCGTCTCAGTTCAAGTCGGCACCGTTCAAGGTCGCTACCCTCTTCGGCTGGTTGGTCATCGTCAACGACCGCGGGCATATGGACGAACTGCAGAGGGCGTCCCCCGATACGCTGGTCTTCTTAGAAAGCTTGGCGGACGCGGGTAGCCGTTTCCTCGGATGGTGAATGATCGCACTGAAATTTTCTACTAGCGACTTGAGATGGATCACACCATCGGTCCAGAGATTCGTCTCAACCCGTACCACGTCCCGATCTTGCGCTCGCGATTCACTCGGAATCTCGACGCATTGTATGCCGAGATCAGAGATGAAATTACCATCGCTTTCGACGAGGTGCTCGACCTCGAGAAGAATGGTGAGCACGTCGCCCTCATTCCTGCCTACTTGTGAATTTTTTGCGACGATCAGAATGGAAGAGCGTGCCAGCACTTGGCAGCGTGCAGCAAGTCATTTGCAGAACGAGCAACAGAGTGTTTGTCGGACTCCCGTTATGTAAACCTTCACATCTTCCTCTCTCGTTTCTACTTCATGTACACTAGGCCATCACCCCGATTGGATCGCGATCAATATCCGGCATACCATTAACGTCAGTCGAGGATCAGTTTTTATTGCATCATTCCCGGATGTGCTGAAACCGTGAGTCGCCTATCGTTGTACCTCCGAGATTTCGTTGTCACCCTTGGACAGTATAGCTACGCGGTTGTTCACAAACATTAATCAAGGCAAACAGCAGGCGAGGGAGCTTCTTGGTCCCATAATTGAGCAGCGCCTGAAGGAGTACGGCCACGAGTGGACTGAGCCGCCCGTCGGTCAATTTCGTTTTGTAAGACGTGATCGGCACTCAGTATCAGTTCTTCGACAGAACGATCTGCTGTCTTGGCTAGTGGAAGAAGCAAAAGGTCCAGAGCTGACGGTAGAGTCCTTGACAAGCCGCGTGCTATTCATCAATGTCGCAGCTATTCACGTAAGTTATTATCTCTTGGCATGACATGTTACGGGGATTTGATTTTACGATTAGACTTCATCCTCCGTGAGCATCGCATCTTAATGTGGCGTCCTGTTGACTGACGTAGATAAGAGCTTCGGTCATGTCCTCTTCTATCTCGCCGCGAACCCTCAGTACATTCGACCACTCCGCGAGGAGGTCGAAAGAATTGTTGAGAAAGAGGGATGGTCAAAGTCCGCACTGGTCAAGATGCGAAGAGTGGACAGCTTCCTGAGGGAGTGCCAACGTATCACGATGCAAAATTGCGGTACTGTGCCCATCTTCACGTGCCGCTGCTTTGCGACTCATTCTTTGAATGACTAGTGAGTCTGCAACGCAAGGCGTTGAAGGACTTTACGTTTTCCGATGGTACATTTGTACCTAAAGGAACCATAATCGCCACAGACGCACGATCTGTTCATTACGATGAAGCATTTTATGAAAATGCTCAAACATTTGAGCCCTTCCGATTCGTTCGCCTGAGCGAAGGGGACGAGGGCGCAAAGTATCAATATGTATCCACGAGTTCCGAATATTTGCCATTTGGACATGGCCGACAAGCATGGTACGCCCCCACGTGGTGTTTGCGACTGGTAAGTCACTGACCGAGTACCAGTCCAGGACGATTCTTTGCTGCAATCGAGTTGAAAACCATGCTGGCACACATCGTGGTGACGTACGACGTCAAGTTGGCAGACAACGTGACACGGCCGCAAGCCGTACGTTTTGTGACGTCGAACCTTCCTGATCCGCACGCAAAAGTCATGTTCAGAAGGAGGTGGATTGAACCAGGTTTTCTTGTTGAGCGAGGGGGGTTGTGAGCATTGTGGGTAGTAGCGGTTGTTTGCTCGTCCTGCCAAGTTGTCCCAGCCTCGGAGAAGCGGCAGCACGAGCACTCGGTCAGCCAACGCGCCGGCCAGAACTAAATTGTACTCTAGGCATGGAAGCCCAGGAAGTGCCGTCCAGTCTTGTGTGTTACATAAATTATGGTGAATGATGCGCCTGCTGGCGATTCCGGCCCCGAGGATGTGGAACTTCCGGCAGGCGCAAATTCGTTACGCTATTTGGCAACTGAAGCGCCCAATATGCAGGTAAGCGTAGAAATGCAGTACCACGATGGAGAAAATGACGCAAGTGCTCCCTGCCGAGCCTCGGCCCTCCATCACGCCAACTTCAAGCGAACCAGCTACGGACTGCTGACGGTGTCCGTGGCACTTAGCTAATTCAAGTTGCTGCACTGTCAGAACGTGCGTAGCACGTTCAAAATATCCAGGATGCCATGAGGAGGGCCCAGTCTTCTTTCCCTCTCCCAACAAGTTCTCATGCCTATGGACGTCCCCAACAACTATGTCGTCGCGGGTGTCGCCGTTGCCGCTGCGTCGCTTCTCCTCGTTGGCGTCGCATCCAGGCCATCCAAGGTGCGTACTCATTGCGAATGCTCGCCCGCCTCGATTCTCATTCCGTCCGTTCTCGTCTCCAGCTCGACGCCATACCGACGTACGGCTCGAACTCCTGGCTCGGCTCCTGGTGGGCCAGCGCCAAGTTTCTGACCAACGCGGCCGAGGTGTTGATCCAGGGTCACGACAAGGTCAGTTCGCGGCGCTCGATGTGGGGCCCAGGGTGGCACAACAGCTCACTCACGGGAGACTTTTGTAGCACAAGGGGGCGCCGTTCAAGGTCGCGACGTTCTCCGACTGGATGGTCCTCGTCAACAGTCGGGAACACGTGGAAGAGCTGCAGCGTGCGCCCGCGGACATGCTTTCGTTTGCACAGGCGTCCAGAGACGTGAGCCCCCCCATTCCTGGGCTAGGCTATGTGTCACGTTTCGCGGTGACGCCTGACGGTCCGATCTTCAGCGCCTCCAGGTGGACCACACCATGGGACCCGAGTTGCACTTGAACCCGTATCACGTTCCGCTCGTCCGAGCACGGTTGACGCGCAATCTGGGGGCGTTGTATCCGGAGGTGAGGGACGAGATATGTGCTGCGTTCGAGGAGGCGCTTGGACTCGTGGGAAACGGTGCGTGGGTTCGACGCTGTGTATGTGTTCGCGGCAGCTGACGGACTTGGACGACCAGAATGGAAGAGCGTGCCGGCGCTCGGCGTCGTGCAACTCGTGGTCTGTAGGGCGAGCAACAGAGCGTTCGTCGGGCTTCCGTTGTGTAAGCCTGTTCGTTCTCCCCTTCGTCTTCTCGTCTTTTTACTTGGTGGGTAACTAGGCCGCGACCCCGACTGGATCGACCTCAACATTCGGTATACGATCGACGTCATCAAAGGGTCCATGATCATCTCGCTGTTCCCGGGAGTGTTGAAAGCGTACGTCGTTGCGCGGTCGTGCTTCAGAATAGGTTTCAACGTCCTCGACAGCTTGGCGGTTCGATTGTTCACTGGCATCGACAAGGGCAAGCGACGCGGGCAGAAGCTCCTCGGGCCGATCATCGAGCAGCGACGAAAGGACGCCGAAAGACCGGTTCGTCAGTTTCGTTTCGCAGTCGTTCTCGGCGCTCACTGCGGACTTTTTTTTCAGAACGACTTTCTGACCTGGATGATGGAAGAGACGAAAGGACGCGACGCGACGTTGGAATGCATGACGACGCGCATGTTGGCCATCAACGTCGCAGCTATGCACGTGAGTCTGATTCTGTCTCGTAGCATCTCGTGAAGCTCAAACCCGTTGATCAGACTGCTTCCTCCGTGAGCACCATATCGTACGACGCGGGCTGGTTGATTGACGTCGGATTACAGAGCTTCAGTCAGGCGCTCTTTTACCTCGCAGCGAACCCTCAGTACATCGAGCCCCTCCGCGAGGAAGTCGACGACGTCGTGGCAAAAGAAGGATGGTCGAAGGCCTCACTGGGAAACATGCGCAAAGTCGATAGCTTCCTCAAGGAATGCCAACGTCTCGAAGGCATCAACTGCAGTGAGTTTTCTCGTCCGTCTCAACGAGCGATCCGTCCTGATCGTTTGACCGGCGCCAGTGAGCCTACAACGCAAGGCAGTGAAAGACTTTGAGTTCTCGGACGGCACGTTCGTCCCCAAGGGGACCATGCTCGCGACGGTGGTGCGATCGGCGCACCACGACGCGTCGGTGTACGAAAACCCGCTCGCGTTCGAGCCGTTCCGGTTCGCGCACCTGAGCGAAGGCGAAGGCGAGGGCGCCAAGCACCAGCTCGTCTCGACGAGTCTCGAGTACCTCCCGTTTGGACACGGTCGACAGGCGTGGTGCGTCCTTTGGTTCTGTGGGGGAGCGCGCGCTGACGACGGGACGATGGGGTAGCCCTGGACGGTTCTTTGCGGCGCTCGAGTTGAAGGCACTGTTGGCGCACGTGGTGACGACGTATGACGTCAGGTTGGAGGAGGACGAGGGGCGTCCGCAGGCGGTGCGGTTCTCGACGTCGTATTTACCTGATCCAGACGCGAGGGTCGTGTTCAGGAAGCGGCCTTGAGCGAAGGGGTTTTTTTTTTCTGACTGTAAGGCTATGATCGATCTCTCAGTCGTTGCGGGGCAAACGAACTATAACTATATTATGTAAACCTACCGCCATCATCATGTCTTGGCCCCTCGAAGTCACTCGCCAGTTCGAGAACGTTACTCCCTTCCTTAGTGCTACCGATACTAAACTCTACGGCGCCTACAACAAACTCCTTTATACAATGTTCCCTGACCAATTTACTGTTCATCCTCAGTTTATCTCCGATCCTCGCGAGACCACCGACTCTCTTGTTCTGTTCGAGGTTTTCCTTGAAGACAAGCCCGTTCTTATTCTGGAGATCAATCTACCCAGAGACCTTAGGTTGCCTTCTAGGCGCGAGACAGCCGATCGTCAGATTCGCGATCGCATCAAAGATCTCCGACGTTCGTTGTCATCGCTGTGACTCAGTGGTTTAGAAGTACTCACTTCCTTGTGGTGCATAGGCATATGCCCTCTTGACGTTTTACATGCCGTTAGCGCCATGGGGACGCGGCTTTGCTTTTATCAGAAGCCCCGTGATGGTCCTATCCAGCCCCCTTTGATCCCCGGTAGTTCTGTTTATTTGACAGATACTGCCCCTGTAGATCGCTGGGATAGCGATGTTCTAGAGGAGGCTGGCAGACAGAGGTTCCAAGCCGTCATCAATGAGATAAAGCGGGGTTGTGACACTTCGGTGTAATGTTCGCATTGTACTTATAACCTTGAAGATGAACATTTTTGACTACTTCCTATCACGAGAAAAGAAATGGATGCCGTCAGGTGATTGTCGGCGAGTTGGAGCGACCAATATAGTAAGTTCACTTCCGTTGGTCCAAACCTTGCTTGGAAGTCGTCACCATCTCTCCGAGGGGAACTCCTAATTCGTCGTCTCGTCTGCATCGAGGAGCTCGATGAGATGACAAAATATCTATACGCGAGTACTCAGTCTCTGTGCTACGGGCAAACGGACTGAGGTGAAGGCGAAAAGAATTACAGTATTTATACATAGGAAATCAGGAATACGGGAAAGAGGAAAAGCCGGTCGACCGTTCGTCAAATGGACGGTTAGCGACCGGTAACGCGTAAAGACGAATAGCTATGTTGTAAGCGAGGGAATGTACACTACCGACCATGTACCGCGTACGCGGGTATTGCCATGGGTCGAGTGGCGAGTCCGGTTCGTTTAGCGGCTGCGCGTGGGCTTGCTGTATCCGACATACTTGATTCCCATTTCATGGTTCTCCAAGTCATCGCGAAGTTATTTGATGGCTTAATCAAGGGGAGTACTTTCATTGTCCAACGGACGTGGTCATAAGCCTGAGGGGGAACTGAAGGTGCCCCAGTTGTAGTCCAGTGCACGAGAGAGGGGACCGAGGTACTTACGATCTGTATGAACCATCCGCCAGCCGTCCGTCTCCGAGGATTCGGACCTGCGATAGGGGGCAGGGGGCTACTGCTAAGCAGAGGCCACAAGGGGCCCCTAACTTAAAACTATCACCCATGCCTTGGTCCCCCATAGTCACTCACCAATTCGAAAAGGTTATCAATCATCGTACCACCGATGGCGACTTCCACGGCGCCTACAACAAGCTCCTCTATACAACCCTCCCTGCCAAGTTTACTGTTTCTCGCGGAGTCACCGATTTCCTTGTTTTGTTCGATACTTCCGTCGACGATAAACCCGTCCTTATAGTGGAGATCAAGGCCCCCACAGACATCATCTATGCTGATAAACGCGACATTGCTGATCGTCAGATCCGTGATCGTATCAGGGATACTCAAGGTTCGTCGTCATCACCGTAACTCGCTGGTTTGGAAGCCTCACTTCCTCAGACGAGTGTCCTCTTGACGTCCTGCACGCTGTTCTCGCAATGGGGACAAGGCTTTGCTTCTATAGAAAGCCTCGAGGTGGCCCTATCCACCCTCCTTTGATCGATGGTAGTGGAAGCCTGCAGGTGGACACAGCGCCCGTGGAGCGATGGGATTGTGATATCCTTGAGGAGGACGGCATGCAAAGGTTCCAGGCTATGTTGGATGAGATAAAGTGGGGCTGTGACGCTTTGGTGTAATACTTCGTATCAGCGTCGCATGTCGCAGCAGCAGTTTCGCTGTCGTTATGCCTTCCAGGCTGTCTTCGAAGGATTCAGACTCCGATTTGAATCTCGCCTTATCACCCTCTCAGTCACACCGAGGTCGACTTCTACGGTGCCGTAGTAGTACAGACAACAAGCTCCTCTATACAACGTTCCATACCCAGTCGTTTGGCGTTTCTCGCGGAGCCACAGACCGTTCGATGGCTTGGAAGTGAAGCCTGAAGACAAACCCGTCCTTACGGGGAGGTCAACTCTCCTGCAGATCTTAGCTATGCCTCTAAGCGCGCGATTGCTGACCCTCAGATTCGTGATCGCATTTGATATAGATATTCGAGGTTTGTCGTCGTCACCGCAACTCGCCGGTTTGCAAGCCTCACCTCCCTTCGCTACGTAGACGCATGCCCTCTTCAAGGACGCCGTCCACGGTGTTCCCGCAATGGGGGCGCGGCTCTACTTCTATACGAAGCCTTGAGACGGCCATAACGGCCTTCCTTTGATCGACTCTGCAGATGGACAGTGCCTGTGGAGCACTGGGACTGTGATGTTCCTGAGGGGGACGGCATACATCTGCAAAGGTTGGACTCTTTGTCCGTCTTACAGCCACTCGTTTCAGTTGCTTCCGCCGACGGGAGCTTTGCTCCGGTTGGCAGTCTGAAGCTTCGATGGTCTGATGGTGCTGATAAGAATGCACACGCTCTTTTGGAGTGACGCTCGCGACGATAACTCAAAAGCCGCATCGACTGCAGTCCGACCTGTAGTCGCCAGTGTACACGGGCGTGGCGATCCACGCCTCTACGAATGAGTTCCAGACTCTCCGACCTGCAGATAGGTGCGGTCGTCGCCGTCGTCGGTGGTGCGGTCGTAGCCCTCGTCGCAACGTTGTCCCGGCCTTCCAAGGTGAGCATGGATTGCAACAGAAATATCTCTTTCTCTCTTGAACTCGTCTCCCAGCTCGACGCTATACCAACGGCAGGATCGAATGGCCGACTCGGTGCATTATGGGCGGGGCTCAAGTACGCGACCAGCGCGCAGGACGTCATTCAGGAGGGGTACGACAAAGTCAGTCCAACCCTTTGCCTGTTTCGCGCACGCTTACATTCACGATCAGCACAAGCCTGCGCCGTTCAAGGTCGCCGAACTTTACCGCTGGCTGGTCGTCTTCACCAGTCGAGAACACGTGGAAGAACTGCAGAGAGCACCTGTCGACGTGCTCTCCTTCGCGGAAGCCTTGAACGACGTGAGTGACCGGTTTCAGTTCATGAGAGGGGCTCGTGCTGAGTGCATCCCCAACAGCAAGTGCACGTCGAGCACACGATGGGACCTGAAATTCACCACAATCCGTATCACGTACAGATTGTGCGTTCACAGCTAACTCGAAACATCGGAGCCTTGTACCATGAGATTCGGGATGAGATGGCCGCGGCCTTCGACGATGTGCTGGATCTGAGAGAGGGTGGTGAGCATCTCCTCGTCTCTGGCGCGCTATTCATGACAAGTGGGATGCTAGCATGGAAGAGCATCCCAGCGCTCAGTAGCATACAAAAGATAGTCTGCAGAACGAGCAACCGAGTGTTCGTTGGGCTTCCTTTGTGTGAGCCCTCCTACGATTTTTTGGCGTCCTTTTTATCCATCCTCATAGGCCGCGATCTTGATTGGATCGATCTCAATGTTCACTACGCTATTGATGTCGTAGGAACGGCGTTCGTAGTCGGGTTGTTCCCGAAGCTGCTAAGACCGTAAGTTCCCTGGGTCCGCGTGCCAGTGGTTGAATCACTTGCGATCTATCGACAGCATCGTCGCCAAGTTTTGTATGAACGTCAATAAATGCAACCAGCGTGGAAGGATGCTTCTCGGCCCAGTGATCGAAGAACGCCAAAAGTGCCTTCAACAGAACGGTCCAGAATGGGTGGAGAAGCCAGTTAGTCAAACTTGTTTGCACGCACCATCGGTACTTACTACTATCGCGGTTTGCATAGAACGACTTTCTCTCTTGGTTAATGGAAGAGGCGGAAGGTCCGGAAACGACAATAAAGTCGCTAACAACTCGCATACTTGTCGCCAACTTTCTGGCTATTCATGTGTGTTCCAGCTTTGATTCTTCGCATCCTCAGACTGAACATTGTGGCGTAGACATCTTCACACGTATGCACGGAATCTCCCGTCGCATTCAAATTGGTTGACGTCAGATCCATAGAGCTTTACGCATGCGCTCTTCTACCTTGCAGCGAATCCGCAATATGTCGAACCGCTTCGCAGGGAGGTGGAAAAAATTGTTGCAGACGAAGGATGGTCGAAGGCTGCGCTGGGCAAGATGCGAATGGTAGACAGCTTCATCATGGAATGCCAACGAATCGAAATGCTCAACTTTGGTACTGTCTTTTCATCCATTTGATTGTGTCAGTCATTCATGACTGATCGCTTTGCCAATCAGTGACTTTGCACCGCAAGGCGCTGAAAGACTTCACGTTATCTGATGGCACATTTGTGCCGCGAGGTACCATGATCGCTGTTGCTGCTCAATCCGTCCACCATGACGGAGCGATCTATGAAAATCCACACGCATTCAAGCCCTTCCGATTTGCGAACCTGCGTGAGGATGGCGAGGGCACTAAGCATCAATTTGTTTCGACGAGCGCTGAGTACCTGCCTTTTGGACATGGTCGACACGCGTGGTATGTTCTCTTCAATGGCAGTAGCGACTTCGCTAATTGCACGTCAGCCCAGGACGTTTCTTCGCTGCTACTGAGCTGAAGACCATGCTCGCGCACGTCGTGGTGTCATACGACGTCAAGTTGGAGGACGGCGCGACGAACCCGCGATCATTGCGGTTGGTGACTGCTAACGTGCCTGATCCCCGTGCCAGGGTCATGTTCAGAAGAAGGGTCGAGTAAACGATTTCTCTGTAAGTGGTTAATCTCTGCCTATCAAGAATTGTAAAGAATTGAATGGCTGGAGCATATGGCCCACTGGATTATCTCCCAACTATCAAACCATCAACAATAGCATACCGTCGAATGAATTGTGGTAGTGCGGATTGTATCGCAATCATTGTCGATTATCACGATCGAGTGATTCGGACTTGACCAACAATTTACGACACGGGTATATGGCTAAGTTCATTAGAACAGACTTCTATCTGGACTACACCGCACGCGATCGGCCGGTCTATGAGCGTTCGTCCACTTATGCATCAACACCCAACCCCCCTCAACCACACCATTCAAGTGTCCACCTCATCTGTGGGTGGAATACATACCCGCATCCGACTTCCTCAGGGAAAAGGAAGCGAGGCTCAGCGAGCGACCACGAGAGCAAAAATACCTCGCTCCCGGGACCGTTCCACTTCGACGATCGTGACTCGTGACTGGAGTTGCGTTGATAACATGCTCCACTGGCGTCTCCGCCGTGGAGTCGTCTTGCAGTAGACAGTGGTCCGTTGGACTCCATGCCGGCGAGGTGGATGCCAGCCGCCGGCGGTTGGCTTATGCAAAACCCTACGCCGCTGGGCCAAATAAAACCAAACTTGGTGATGATCCGTTGATCCGAGTTCCCGTTCGTTCGGTGCACCTTTCGAGGAGCTGTGCAACTCTTTGGTCAAATTTTAGACACATGAACTTGTATCTTCGTCGCAAGATCAAGAGCATCAAGTTTTCGCGGGCGGCCACAAATAACTGAAGCTTTAAGGCGGTGTGCCTCTCCGAGTCGGATGTGTCGCGTTCTACAGTTCGATTCATCACAATAATCTGCTCTTTTACAGGTTGCGGAATGTGTACAACGACGACAGATCAATCGATCATCATCACCAAGTTTGGTTTAGTTTTTTTTTACTTGGCTCAGCGCCACTATAAACAACAATCATATGTCGAACAATCAAAATCCGGCCTAGAGTTTTGCAGGTCGTTGTCACACCCGCCAAGCGCCATTCCCAATTCGTGGCTTGGGCGCACGCTTCAAACATAGCACAGGTTTTCCTGCCCCGAATGACCTGCGCGCCGGAGGGCGGTGTTTGGCCGGTTGTTGCTTCTTACAATGAGCCATCCATTGACGGGCTCACTGACCGACGCTTCAGCTGTCGTCTATGCTTTCGCAGGTCTTGTTGCTATCGTTTTTGCCGCTGAGCTGTCAGCCCGGCTTTCCAACGTGAGCGTGATTCGTGGCCATGTTTGCATCATTCCTCAGGCTTGATATTTGTGCTTTATCAGCTTGCTGCCATCCCGACAGTGGGATCAAGCAGCTGGGTTGGCTCCTGGTGGTACGCTTTCAAGTTCTTTACCAACGGGATGGAGATCATAGAAGAAGGATACGAGAAGGCAAGTCGGGCCATTCGCACAATTTGCACACACTCAGCCTCTTGAAACGTTTCAGCACCGACCATTACCATTCAAGGTTTCTACACCGGGCGGCTGGATGGTATTTTTGGGCAGTCGTGAGCATGTGGAAGAACTGCGGAGGGCTCCCGACGATGTGCTGTCTTTTTCGGAATCTGCAAAGGAGGCGAGTCGTTGTAATCTTTCTTTATATGCTTGCGCTGAATATCACAGCAGGGACTTCAAATGGTATACACGATGGGAGCAGAGCTTCTTCGTAACCCCTATCATGTTCCGATTATTCGTTCGAGACTGGCCCGAAATACCGAAAGCTTGTATCCAGAAATCAGGGATGAGAT
>JBBPMC010001297.1:0-11798 GCA_038090115.1 Strobilomyces echinocephalus
CGGCAGGTGCACACCCACCACGAGGACTTCGAGGAGGACGGGTCCGACGACGGGTTCGACGCGAGGAGCTGGCGCAGGGATTACAGCGATCGGCGCATACAGGACATCGAAGAGGGGCTCAGAAAGCGCGAGGAGGCCGCCAACAGGCGCGAGGAGGAGCTCACACGCAAGGCGGAGGACCTCAAGCGCGAGGACGAGGTCAGGAGGAAGCGGGTCGAGGAGCAGAGGCGCGAAGACGAGGTCAGGCGACTAGAGGACGAGGCCAGGCAGCGGGACGACGGCGAGGCGGAGCGAAAACAAGCCGAACTGCGCATAAAGGAAGACGAAGCCGATCGAAAGGCGAGGGAGGCCGCGATCAAGGAAGAGGAGGCGAGGCGACTAGGGGAGGAAGCGAGACGAAAAGAAGAAGAGGCCAAGAAGAAAGAACAAGAGGCCAAGAAAAAGGAACGAGACGCTCGACTCAAGGAAGAAGAAGCGAAAAGAAAGGAGAAAGAGGCCCGATCGAGGGAGTTGGAGGCCAGGCGGAAAGAGGAGGAAGTCAAGAGGAAGGAAGAGGAAGCAGCTTCGAGGGAGATCGAGGCCAGGCGAAAGGAAGAGGAAGCGCGGCGGAAAGAGGAAGAGGTCAGAGTGATGGAAGAAGAGGCGAGGCGCACTCACTTCGAGGCCAGGCGGAAACAGCAGGAGGCAGAGCAAAGGGAGGAAGAAGCACGGCGCAGAGCGGAGGAAGCGAGCCTTAGAACAGAGGAAATGAAGAGGAAAGAGGACCAACTGCGCAGACGCGAGGAGGAGCTCAGGCGCAAGGAAGAAGAGCTCAACCGCAGAGAGGCAGAAATGCGTCGCAGGGAGGACGACAAGCTGCAAGGGGACTTTCGACGACGAGAAGAAGAGATACGCCGCCAAAGAACCGAAGAGAGAAAGAGATCAGAGGTCTGGGAAACGTGGCCTCCAGAGGCGTTTCGACCTGCGGCCTCGCCTCAGACGCCAGATTCCTCAGGTCCTTGGCCGATCCCCAATCGTACCGAGCGTAGCGCGTCTTCCGCAGCGAGTCCGCCTGTCGATCGAGTCAGCACGAGCGCTTCTGGTCGTAGCAATGTTCCGGCGAGCGGCTGGTCGTCGGCGTCCGCGCGACCGAGCTCTACCACCACCACTAGTACTCAACCGTCGAGTACTCCAAAGCCGACAGGTCCGACGCCGACGCCGAAGCCCCCAACGAACAGCACGCAGAGTCCACCGCTCACCGAGGCCGAGTTCCACCGCCGACAGGCCGAGCAGGCTCAACAGCGCGAAGAGCAGTTCAGACGCGAGCAAGCGCGGCTCGCCATGCTGGACCACGAGCGGCAGGCCAAGGCTGGCAAGACCATGTCCAAGGAGGACGTCTCGAAGCTGTTCGAGTCCCACCGCGGCCAATGGGACAAGATCCAGACGCTGGGGTCGCTGATCTGGGAAGACTTTCCGTGGCCCACGTTCAAGCGACCCAAGGGCCCCGACGACCTGACCTCGCCGGCCATCACCGCGTACATGCTGTCGTCGATCCATCCGCAGGACAGGGGGACCAAGGAACGGATCAAGGACAACATTCGGAGATGGCATCCGGACCGGTTCAACTCGCAGCTCTTGCCCAAGGTCAAGGAGACCGAACGGGAGCGGGTCTCCGACGGGGCTGGCATGGTGGCGCGGATACTCAACGACCTCTTGCGGATGCACTCGCAAGACACGGTCTGAGAACGAAGCGTGAGTGTTTTCCACCGAACTGTTTCGAGGGCAGTCGAGACTGACTGCCAATGGAACCGTAGCTGAGCCCGGAGACGCCCATCGTGATACCCCCCTCGTACATCCATCGTCATTCAATGTATTCGATATACAACCGTCATCTGTATGCATATTTTTTTTCAGTACACCGGACGCGCGCGCCTTACCCCGCTGAGGAGTGTCTCGTTCAGTCAGAATTTAGAAATCGTCGCGTCTCTGGATTCATCCACTTGGCCGGACTCGTTGAGATAGGTTTCACCCCGCCAGCCAATCGTTTGTTCTCCCAGTCCAGGGCCGTTGCAGAACGATGGGGTCATGAGGGCCTTGAGTAAAGATATCCGAATGACGCTGAGAGTTTACCTTCAACACTGTATATACCGGAATCGAGATGGCGGTCGGCATGCATGTACGGATCGATACGGAGTACGCACAATATCACCAGCAGTCTCAGGCTCAGATGCTCTTCTCACTTCCAAATTTTACACGGGGACAGAGACATCACCTTAGTATTGTCGTGAACTTCGCCCCACTCGGACAACTGACCATGTCCAACATGTGTCGAGGAGGGGTGACATCATGCTGTTAAACTATGATTCAATCACAGAGGTCAAAGTAACTCTCACCAGGGGCCGGGTAACCTTGCGCCACAACCACAATAAAACAAACAAACAACTCTACCGTCGCCGAGTCTACGCCAGTCCAGCCGACATCGGGTTTACTGACGGGCTTGGGGCAAGAAGAATGTAAGTCCCGCTGTTTCGCTCAGGGATCGCAGCGAATTGGTCACTTACATATGGACGCTGTTTGTCAGACGACACCTCCCCCCTCTCATAAACCAATCTCATTGGGTACTTTCACCTGCGTCCTGTGAGTTCCCGCGACTCAGTAGAGGTCGACGCTGACATCTTTTCTTGGTAGGCTACCTGTTTGAGTCGAGATCTCCGATTGACGTCGTTCTCTCACTTACCCAATCGCACAACTCTACGCCAGTCCAGCCGACACCAGGCATTCTGACGCTTGGAGCCCGTGGGGGGAGACGTAGTAAGTGCTGCTGTCTCGCTCGGGCGAGTACCGCAAATCATACACGTATATCCCAGTTGTACGACGCTTCCGCCTCCTATTTCCAACCCCTTCCGTGAGTTCCTGCGACTCAGTAGACGTCAACGCCGACCTCTTATCTTGGCAGACTGCCTGCCATTCGAGTTAGGATCTCGGACCGACGTCGCTCTCGACTTGCGTTACCAAATCACCTACCTCACTCGAGCTTTCCTGCCGTTCCGCGCGACTCTCCAGTCGACATCTTACTTGTAGCCATCCAAACTGAGCGACGCTTGGAGGTGACGGGAAATTAGCCACCTACACAGTTGCTGTTCGTCAGCCGACGCCGACGCTAATCTCTATCGACGTTCTCCTGTGAGTTCCCGGAACCCAATACAGGTCAATACTGACATTTTTTATTGAAGGTCCCCCCCCATTCGAGTCATTCTCTTACGCTACCTGGTCGACATCTCGAGTCGTCTAGCTACTTGCAACGTGGTTTTACGCAGTTTTCGGCGAAGGAGTTTGTTACGCTTGGGGCCGACGGGAAGAGAAATGTAAGCACTGCCCTCTTCACATGCGGGATGTCGACCGTTGGATTCACGTTTCGTGGACAGTATACACCACAATATTATTTTTTGTGCGTACTGCTTGGAAGGACACATCTCATTACTTGTGTGTGTGTATTTCCCTCTCATTTGACAGCCACATGATGTGATTCATTGAAGATTCTTGCCACTCATGGGGCTACAAGCCACTCCGTTACCGCTGGAAGCGACTCGAGAAATATGTGAAGATCACAAGTGTCTTCAAGCATATCAGAATACTGTTGCCTTTGAGGAAGATGCTGTCTCCCAAAGCAATCAAGACCATCAAAAGTTTGCCAGAGTACTTGGATATCTCCTTCTTCAAGCACCCTCACAACAGATTCGTCAAGCTGTTGCCTCTGACATTTTGGAATGCAGGGAGGACCGACAGTGCTTAGCAAATTGTGGTAAGCAATACATGGTCCATCTTCTAGGTCTTTGTATGTGCCTTCAATTCTTTTGCACCTTTATGCTGATTTGTGGAAGTCAAAAAAACAAAGTCATACAGTACAACCCCCTCTCCTTCCAGTACAAGAGTTGAGAAGGCAGTGGAAGCAATCCAAGGTGAGGATGTAGAATCCTCTAGGTTAAGTGACAAGGTTAGAAATGAAGCAAGTTCCTTTTTTGTCACTGATTCAGCCTATGTCTATATTTTATTGTCAGGTATTGCAACGAGACAGATACCAATGTGTTGTCACTGGTAAAGTCAACTATGCATCAGTACTAGAGTTGGAGGAGTTAAGGCAGCCTAAGTTAAAACAAGGTTGGTTGGAAGCTACTCACATCATTCCACAATCACTTGGCAGGGGTATTGAAAATGAGAAATCAGTTCAAGTAAGTGTTTTGATCTTCATTGTGCATACATTGTCAGGATAATCATGTATAGTGCAGCTATTATGGAAATATTCTAGATATGTTTGGATATTCATCCCTGAGAAAGGAACTCAGATTAGGAATGCACTCTCTTGAGAACACCTTCATGTTGTCAGCAGATCTTCATCAGGGCTTTGGTCGTCTAGAATTATGGTTTGAGCCACAGGTATGTGATCATTTTATGTGTTTTTTTACTCATATCATATCAGGAGGATCAACCACATACCTACAAGGTTTGTATGGTTTCAGAGGGCCTAAGGACACCTGACATGCAGGACACCATAACTTTCACTTCCCCTGACCCAGAGAATCTCCCACTCCCCTCTAGAGACTATCTGACTCTTCATGCTCTCTGTGCTCATGTTGCACATCTTTCTGGAGCAGCAGGATACATGGAGAAAATGCATAGGGATAGGGATGAAATGGGTGTCCTTGCCAAGGATGGTTCTTCAGCAGAGGTACTGGATTTTTTGCTTCTTTCATTCTCTCAAACAGTCCCTACACCATCTGTACAGTCCAAACCAGACCTGATAACCATCTGAACTATCAACTGATCTTCTCAGAAATGATTGTTGATCCCATTGCAAGATAGATATACACATTACTGTCCATGTGGGTGAAGCATGGGGATGAAGAAAGAAGGCAAGCAGTATGAGAAGCATATTTGATCAAGGGGATTCAAGATCATTACAGTTCAGCACATGGATAACTGGCATTCACATGCCCATCACTTTGTAATTCAATAGAATGGTTCCACCTTTGTCTGTCCATTCCCCCCTCCCCCTCCCCTGATGCATCCCTCCTCGAGTACATTTCATGCTGGTGCGAGTGCTGGGCATACAGCAGTGTGTGGTCTGCATCAACAGCAGATGGTCATAGAAAAACACATTTGCTTCTCAACGAACCAGGAATCGCTCGAGCACGAGGAGTTCTAAGAACCGGAATTAAATTACGCTGAGCTGAAGAACCGGGAGTCAAAATAGAGAGTACAGCTATTATATTTACAGTAAGCGGACCAATGTTCCCATTCCTCCTCTGAGATTTCGCCGGGCAACACCTGCACCGCAGCTGAGATAAACACCTGCGGAACAGTCCTTTCGTGTTCTCATTGATAGGTAAGTCTCTAAGTGGTCCAAAGAATGTACTTATCTTACAGCACGATCTCCGACTGCCATAGCCCGGGGGAAGGTCGGCTGCATACCTCTACAGTGCCGATGAAGCACCGTCTATAGAGCACAAGCACCATCACCACGTGCTCTAGGAAGGCGAACGTGAGGTTGTACAGACGACAGTTGGTGGCAACGACAGCCATTTGGGCCGCCGTGAGTGACGTGGAGACAAGACCGGGTCGGCGGCACACCACCTCGAACGTGCGGGGCGAGTCGTATGCACGACGTGCGAGAAAAGTGGACGCCTTGTCCTTGCCACCGTCGCACCGCCAGACTGAGACCGCCCAGGCTTACGCTCCATCAGAGGCACCCTATGCCTCAACCTCATCGCACCAAACGTCCAGTTCGTTCCCTACGTTGAGAGCAGAGTGGGTCTCGCAAATATTTTCTGGTATGGAACTTGCGATTGTCGAAACACGAGAACCCCAGTACTGAGGCCTCGATGCTTGACGCTCGCGGAGCAAGGAAAGCGAGTACTGCTGTTTTCTGGCTGGATAGGTGTCAGGACGACACGTCCGGTCTCGGGGAGGTTCAATATAGCGAGTTTTCTTTGAAAAGACCAGGAGCTATCCAGTAGCTCCACGAGCTGTTGCCTGCGCGCCGCGTGGAGAGGGTGGGGAAGGCTCAGAGAATCCATGATGATGACCAGCCAGGCCAGTGCGAGGTCACCCAGTTGATGGAGACGTAAGCGAGTGGCGGCGCTTGTTCTTGCGCCTCACCTCGTCGCTCATCCTCCCGGCCCAGCGCTGTCCTCGCCCGTTTCTGCGCATGAACCCACCACTCCCTGCCTCCACTGACCATTCCGGCTCCTCGCAGCTTACTCCAGGGGTCCGGAGCGCGCAGTCTGACTGCCGGGCACCGCCCCGCCCTCGCAGCTCACGCCCTACTCGGCTGGCCAGGTTCCGTTCCGGGCCGAAGAGCGCCGCTCTTGCCCACTCTCTCTCGTCCACCTACTCCATCCGTCCCCCTCTCCTCACCTGAGTAGCGAGCGCAGAGCGACGTCTAAAGACTTTGTCTTCTGGACTCTGGGGCTCTCGTTCCATGAATGTTCGACGTTCCATAATGAACTTCCATCGTGGTTGCTATACGAGCGGCGCGTTGCGCCATCCTTAGCCTAGTGAGTAAAAAGGTCGCTCGCCTCTACTACAACATCTCCACAGTTCTACTCGCGCCCTCGAGTCATGTCCAATTTCCACCAGGCAACTATCAGCGAGAGGGGCTCAAGATCGGAGACGTTGGCGTCGTCGTTTCGGGAGGACGGTAGCTTCGACGTCTTCAACATAACTCTGTCTCGCGAGCATCCCCCTCACGAGCCCGATGGGGTCCCTAACAACTTCAGCCAGGTTAAGCTAAGGCGCGAGGACTACAGGGTCACTCCTAGTCGCGTCATCTCATCTTCCAGCGTGGAATGTACGGTCAACTGCGTCGATTCGTTTGACCTCGATGGCAAGGCCCGCAGGTGTCGTGCCGTCGGCTGCGCTGTAACTCTTTTACTTAATCGCGTGTCCCCTTGGCAGTTTGACTGATCATCAGTTCACTGTGGGAACGAAGGCGCAATGCTCATTCTCCCTCGAGGCGCTCAGCGCCACATCGGACTTGCAAAGGAATTGCTACTTCTCGACCTCGTCATCCAGAACGCAGTGGGCTGAGTGCTTACAAGTCACTGAGTTCGGTGTCAGGCGAAAATATTGGGCTAGTGACGAGCGGCGCAAGCCAGAGCTTGTAGAATAATCGTCATGAATGGGCCAATGGCTCCTGTTACCCTCGAGTGCTGCCAATGACGTGGAGCTGAACTGCCTCAGCAGGACCTGGCACGTCGCGTCCAGTAACATTAGGTCGTCTTCCAATATATTGGCAGGCATCAGTTGGGGCTTCGCGAGTGCTTGGGCCTAGGCCTGGGAAATAGTTTGCAACCCGATATGTCCTCGGCGCGCCGCGGGTCTAGACTCGCTGCAGAGTCCAGGTGTTTACACCCCGGCTCGAGCAAAAGCTTGCCAATGGCGTTGCGAGTCGGGATGGAGACGTACGTTTGTTTCTGCAGCCAGTTTCGCCGAGGTCTCACTCAGTCCGGAAGCGATCTCGGAACCGCCCCCACCTCAGGTCCCCCCACCAGCCACCATCACTGGGTTTGCTGTCTCTTTCGCTAGCTTCACAACTACCTCCACCAAGTTCATGATCCCTTCCCTACCACCTTTACCGCCACCGCCTTCGCCGACACCTCATCATGACCGTTGGCGATCGTCCTCATCACCGTCTCTACCCTATCGCCACCACGCATCCCAATCAAGACCACCATGTCTCTTTCAGGACCGTTGCTCCGACCTGCTGTTCCGCCTTCGTGTGCGTCAGAGCCCACCGCCTCGTGTTCGCCCGTCTCTGCTACCACCCCCGTGGCCGTTGTTCCCTATGAATACCCGCCTGGGCCGGGACGGATGTGCATGTATGCCCATGCCGCTCGAATGAATCCGCGCGGTAGGAAAGGACGACCCTGGTTCTTGGCAAGGTTAATGGCACGGGGACGATCACGCGGCACAACCGATGG
The DNA here is from genome assembly GCA_038090115.1 of Strobilomyces echinocephalus. NCBI lineage: Eukaryota > Fungi > Basidiomycota > Agaricomycetes > Boletales > Boletaceae > Strobilomyces > Strobilomyces echinocephalus. The sequence goes on from JBBPMC010001297.1 coordinate 7,959, forward strand.
CGGGGCGGCGCCCTCGCAGTGGTTCGCACCGAATGGTCCACGCGAGGGGGCTAGGTTCAAGAGGTGTTGTATTGACGGACGGGAAACATTTCCATTTCACGGGATCGAACACGAGGTACGTCGTCGTCAACATCCGGCATGGGTCTCGTTTTCTGACGTGCTTCGGGCGCGAACAAGAGGATTTCACTCTACGGTCACAACCGTGGTGGACCTAGTCACTAGACCTTTGTGTCACCAAAACGCACGGGCACCTCTCAATCTCTCGTTGCCCACATGCCAACCTGAGGCGATCAAACATCTGACTGCACGTTCACCTAGTTGGTGGGCCGAAACTAGTGGCACAGAGGCGCTCAACAGAGAATAAATACTCACTCAGAAGTACATATTGCAAAGCGGGTATACATATGCGGACCGTTACCCAAAGTCGTAAGGACTGAGGAGTAAGCACGACGACACTATGGAGGACAAAGAAATCATGTTGCATATACCTGGTCAGTTCAGGGACACGAAGCAAATACCAATACGCGATTCAAATGTTAGACAATCTATCGCCAACGAGCTCCCGACGTGAGGAACGCTCAGCCCCATGTGACCCTCGCAGGGATTCTAAAGCGTGAGTGAGACGGTGCATCAAACTACAACCCCCCGATACTTACCGTCGTTCACCTGTCTGCGAAGAACAATGCAGGAGACCACATGGAGGGTAAGAGATCAAAAACTTACCCCCGAGATCCAACATAGCTCTGCGCGAATGTGCTCGCGTCCAAACGATACGATCACGTCATAATCGAGTTGGTAGTGCACCCTGGATTCATGCCTCTTCATCACCACATCCTTCACGGCTTCGCTCGGATCAACGTGAATAGTACAAAGCACCGAGAAAGACGCTAAACATTCCACTTCAGATCGAGAACGCGCGAAGAAGTTTGAAGAAGACTTGCGTTTATCTTCGTCGACCCACTTTGGGTCGGATAAACGACCTCGATAGCACATGATGCTTACTGTGTGCGCGTCAAAGTGTGCTGGATCACTCTCGACAAGCGAAAAAGCGTCCCGAAACTCCTTCTCCTCGTGAGAGTCAGAGTCAGCACCCTTTGAACACGAACAATCCAATATCAGCATCCTCACGTACCATCTGACAGAAAAGGCTTACCATGCGAACTTTCGATTCAAAGTACCCTGGCACGTAGCACTTGCCTGTGGGGTCTGTTTCCCACGAGTCTTGTCTACGCATGTGTTCCTCGTCATTCTTGTCGACAGGGAGCGCACAGACTACCCCATATTGAACGTTGGATTGTAGTTCGTATCGTATCTGGCCATCAGTTGCCTGGGAAGGAGACGAGGCGCGCGCTGCGGCTAGCTCGTTCTCTTTGGAGGTAGACAATCTCTTCCACTGTTCGATTTGGGATTTCAGCTCTTCCGTCGAGGCGTCTAGTTTACGCTTGAACTCCTCAAGCTCCTCGTGCGCAGTGGCCAGATCCTTCTCGCTAGCAGCAGACGACTTCTCCAACTGCTCAATTTTCGATTTCAGCTCCTTCGTCTCCCTCTCGTACTTCTCCTGAGACTCGGTGAGCTTAGAGGTAGCGCTGGACAGGTCGTTTTGAAGCTTCTCGAGGTCTCTCTGGGCGGCGGTGAGGTTCTTACGAGTGGCATCGAGGTCCCTCGATTTGCTAGACTCCAGCTGCTGCAGATTCGTAATATTCGCCGTGAGCGTTCGCTCTAGCTCGGAGTACTTGGAAGAGGCAGAGTCTAGCTCAAGACGGAGCTGTTCGATCGTGTTGCGAGTAGTCTTAAGGTCGTCCCCAACGGCGCCGTGCTTCTTCCTCCAATCCTCAACCTGCGCTTTCAGAGAGGATATAATAGTCTTGTCATCAACGTTCATGACCCTGAGCTGCTTTTGGAGAGATTCGAGATTAGCCGACTGCGTCTCGTTGTCCTGCTTTAGCACGTTGATCCGAGAGCGGGAGTTGGTCAACTCTTGCTGCTGATCCGCAATCTGCTTGCGATTATCCACGATGCGTTTGTCGTTCAGAGTGTTCGTACGCTCCAACTCCATGATCTTGTCCTTCAAGGTGACGGCGTCGCGGTCTCTGTCTTCAATGGTTACTTTACATGTGTCAAGCTCGCGGCGCACAGAGAGGAACTCGTCCGACTGCTTCTTATGATCCTCCTGCAGTTCGGTGAGCCGAGATTTGACAACAGACGATGCTCGCTCAATCTCCGTGATCTGGTGAGCTAGCTGGTCGCGTTCAGCGGTAAGGGATGGAATGACCCGATCTTTCTCTTGGACGGAAGACGTCAAGGTAGAGAGCTGGTTCTTCACGGTAATGAACTTCTGCGACTGCGCGTCGAAACGACTTTGGAGCTCCTTGAGTTGGGAGGTGGAAGTCTCGACCTCGAGGTCGAGTTCCATAACTCGGCTGACGGCCTTCCCAAGCTGCTCTGTCTTCTCAGTAACAGAAGCCTTCAACTGCCCGACCTGGACGGTCAGAGAATCGATGGTGCCTTTGGCGGCCTCATGCCGCGACGTCGTCACTTTGAGGTCGTCGGTGAGGGCGCTGACCATTGCGGACAACTCGTCACGCGACTTCAGCAGCTCATTTTCCTGTGTGGTAGCCTCAGCAATCTTCCGACGAAGTACGTCTATCTCCTTCTCCTTCTCCTCTAGCGCACGACGGATAATGTCTCCCAGATGATCGCCGGAGGCTCCGCCGCCAAGGCCTTTGACGAGAATTTTAAGCCGGTCGAGCTCATCGCGGAGGCTGTTCAACTCTATTAACCGTGCCTCGAATTGAGCCTGGAGATCCGCCTTCTCTTTCCGGACGGCGGTGACTTCCTGCTGAAGCTGCTCGGCTTTCTGGCGCGCAGACGCGAGGAGTTCCTCCCTCGCGGCTACTTCGCGCCTCGCCTGGTCGCGTTCGGTAGTGATGGAGGTGATGACGTACTCCTGTTCCGAGAGAAGTGTCTCCTTGATTTGTAGCTTGCCGCGAAGAGAGACGATCTCCTTCGATTGCACCTCGAAAGCCTCCTGGATCTTGGATAGCTCTGACGCGCTGGCTGCTAGCTTTTTCTGAAGTCCCTCTTTCTCCTGGAGTGCGGCGTCCTGCTGCTGAGCGATGGAATCGATATCGCCCTCCAACTTGGAGACTTCGGATTTTAACTTGGTGATCGTGCGATCCTTGCCATCGACAAGGCTCTTGCTCTCGTAGAGTTCGTTCCGGGCGTTGTCGCGTTCCTTGGTCAGCATGGCGCAGCGCTTCCGGAGTTCTGCTATCTCCTCCGAGGAGTCTCGCTGGAGCGTCTCGTAATCTTTGCGTAGAATGGTGATCTCCCTCGTCTTAGTAGCTTCGGACCGCTCCAACCGAGTGACGTCATCCTGGAGAGAGGAGATGGAGTACTCTTTCTCTTCGATCACCTTCGCCCTCTTTTTCAGCTCCTCACGAGCAGCAGCGAGCTGATCCGACACTGTAGGGTTCTGTCGTATGTCCTCTATTTCAGTGGTCAAGGTGAAGATGTCGCGCCGAAGCGAGTCGTTGTCTCTGCGTAGAGCGATGATCTGCTGGGCCTTCCCCGCATCCTCCTCCGTGATGAATTTGATGGTGCGATCTTTCTCGTCACAGAGCGACGAAGTCATCTCCAGCCGACGGCGCACCGACATAAATTCTTTCGACACCTCGCCATAATCCCGCTGAAGCTTGGTCAACTGGGCAGATGCATTGGACAAGGATAGGGAGAGTTGATCCAGATCCGTCTTCTCGAGAGTGAGGTTCCCTTTATTCCCGAAAACCGCATCCTTCCACTGCTCGATCTGGGTGGTGACGGTGGTGATCGTGGTAATAA
>JBBPMC010001298.1:0-11792 GCA_038090115.1 Strobilomyces echinocephalus
CAGGGCGTACGCGAACCCGACGGTGACGTTGTCGATTCCCGAGCTTGACATCGCGTCGCAGCCACTATCGCTCGACTCGATACCTATCGGGACGGAGGAGACGACGTATCTGAGCGCCAATTGGTCTGTTCCTGACGGCGTCCCCACGCGATGGTATCCGTTCGATCTTGGCACGCCCCAGCTGTATCGATTGATCATCATGCTGAACCCTTCTGGGAACGGACGAGCTGGCGACGAGTCCATCATGCAGACGATCACTACCGGGTTCCGTACCATCCAGTTGATGCAGACCGCCTACTCCGAGGCGGACATCGTCTCGCGAGGTATCACGCCAGGCGACCAGTGGCACTTTGAAATCAACGGAAAAGCGTTCTATAGCAAAGGGACGAACATCATTCCCTTTGACCCGTTTTACACTCGCATTAATCCGGACGCTGTGCGCTGGATCTTGGAGAGCGCCATGAAGAGCGGCCAGAACATGGTACGTGCGCTTCTAGCTGAATGACTAGTCGAGGCTCACGCAGACTATAGCTTCGCGTCTGGGGCGGTGGCATCTACCAACCGTCGGACATCGCGACCGACGGCGGTCTCTATGATTTCTATTCGCTGTGCGACGAACTGGGGATCCTTGCTTGGTCTGAGCTCATTTTCTCAGACACACTCTATCCCATCAATCCCTTTTTTCTCGAGTCCGTCGAGCCCGAGGTGAGACAGAACGTGCGCCGAGTTAACAGACATCCGAGCAACGCGCAATGGGCTGGCGGGAACGAGATCGAGGGTATGGTCATGGCCGCGAACGCGTCGCTGGCGAACGGCACACATTATCTCGACGAGGCGAGTGCGACGCGACGGCTCGCTCGACGATATATCTCAGTTCTGTCTCTAGTTCGTATACCTGTTCCAAGATTATCTGCACGACGTTGTTCTCTCCGAGACGAACTCAGTGAGTTCGTCTCTGTTTTTTCTCTTGGGGTCTGTACTGAGCGTCACTTGTAGGTACCCTACACCGACTGTTCCACGACGCACGGCATTTTGAGTCTCGACCCTTATGTGCTGAGATTTGCGAATGGAACGCCAGGATACATCTATGGCAACTCTGGTACGACACTTCATATTTTCATGCCTCACTATGTTGATGACTGGGTTTAGAGCGATACAATTACGATGCGTCTCAGGCGTTCAACCTGAGCACGTACCCAGTCTCGCGGTGAGTTCTCATCTTGGCTTTATCGATGCACTCCATCTCAACTTGGGTCCCTAGTTTCGTCAACGAGTTCGGGTAAGTTGGCGTCGGGCGAAACCCACATCGTCTGACGCGTTCGTCCCAGTTTCCATTCCATGCCGTCATTTTACACTTGGCAAGAGGTCCTCGAGAATCCAGAGGACTTTGCGTTCAACTCGACGGTCGTCATGTCCCGCGACCATCATCCCCCCGCTGGCAGCCTTGCCTGGCCGAACCCAAACGCGCCTCAGGGACAATACCAGATGTCGAGCGCCGTCGAGCTCTGGCTTCCAACGCCAGGCACCTCGGACGCCAACCAGACTTTTGCGCAGTGGTGCTGGAGCACGCAAGTCTTTCAAGCTATGAACATGGTCGCAGAGATCGCCTGGTACAGACGCGGCGCCGGGATGGGCGAGAACAACCTCGGCAGTCTCGTCTGGCAACTCAACGACATCTGGCAGGGCGTCAGTTGGTCTGCGATCGAGTATTCTGGGCGATGGAAGGTGCTCAATTATGGATTGGCGAGCGCGTACGCGCCCGTGACCATACAGCCGTTCTGGACGCCGGAAAACGAGACGCTGACGGTGCTCGCGACCTCGGACAGGTGGGCGTCGGTGGACGGGGTGGCGCAGTTGACTTGGTATGATTGGAAGGGACGCGCGCTGAACACGTCGACGATGCCGTTGGCGATCCCGGCCCTGAACAATTCGCTCGTGTACGAGGGGACCGGGTTGGCGGCGATGCTCCCCGCCGGGCACGACGCGTCGGACGTGTGGCTGTTGATGAACATCACCGCTAGGGTCGACGACGAGACGGTGACGCACGAGTCGTACGTGAGTACCCGTGGGCGGTGATGTCGAGAGTTGGATGTTGACGTGCCACCAGTTCACCCCCGTCTCTCTGGCCTTGGCCGACCTCGTCGACCCAGCAATCTCCGTGCGCATGAGCGACAACTATACGTTCACGCTCTCGGCTCGGGGTGGCGTTGGGGCGTGGACGTGGCTCGACCATCCGTTCGGCACGGTAGGGTATTTCGTGGACGGGACGACGGGCAAGCCGTCCAACGGATTCTACCTCGTTCCCGGCATCGATCGTACCGGTGAGAGTTGGGGGCGTTCCGCCGGGGGTTGGATGCTGACTCGACTCTGCACAGTGCGATTCGTCCGAGGCGCTAAGCTGTCGTCGATCGAGGACCCCGATCCGTCGGACTTCGTAGTGAGGTCCCTCTGGAACAATACACATGTATGACCGGGAGGGGCACCTTTTTTTTCGGAGGATCGGAGTGGCGTCGACGCGCGTACTGCGTTCGAGATAGACGAGCCCCATTTCCGTGCGGGTAAATTGTCATACTAAAAGCTCGAAAACAATCATGTACTTCAAATGATGAATCTACATCTGAGACCGAAGGGGAAGCGGATTGCATACAGGTAGCACGAGTCAGTGAAGCCTAACAGTACTGCGACGAAACACGGATGGTATAAAAAAGGTCGGGCCACGCCCAACTAAACAACCTCCAATTCGTCCACCTGGATATTGCTGTAGTTGGTCGTGTACGGGACTCCTGGGACAATGATCTCCTGATCGGCAGCGACGCGCTTGTATTGTCGCTTATTCGATCGTTCCTTGAGCAAGAGCGCGTTAAACGAGCGCCCGAGGCGGGCGATCAGCTGCAAGGCCAGGCTAAAGGGGTGACTTGAGCTGAAGGTTCAGTATCTGAGGGAGAAACTCACTCAGAGGTATCGTCGGTCCCATCGCCAGAGCCCGCACTGTCGGACTCTGACTCCGGTATGTCGCTTGACCCCGTGTCCGACTGAGCATCTGCTTCGTCATCAGACATCGACCCATCAGGAAGCCCGCGGAGATCAGGGATCCAAGGATATACGAAGACGAGTTTCCGGGGCTGCTTCCGTGGCATTACATCCGCAGTCCTGAACTCTACTTCGCCGAGAGATGAAATCGACGCGCGGTAAACGTTCTCCTGGATCTTGTCAATCTTTGAAACAGTGAACATGATACACGGGAGCTTCAAACAACGATTCCGGAAGGTTGCTCGAGGGAGTCGAACGATTCGGTAGTAGAACGCAAGAGCGTCTTGAGGCAGCAACTGCATACGCAGCTGTCCAACGCATGCGTCGATTTCAACGGTAGTCATTGGAGGTGGCGTGTACGGCCCTTGGCTATAGACGCGAAGAGAGTCCGGAAGAGCGGAATTGTACGGCGATGCTTGTCCGGTCCAGGAGATCACAGCTACATCTCCCGTGCGATCAACGATGTTCTCTAAAAGTTGGCCAAGGGCTATCTTCCCCAACCCGTATTGAGGGACGATGTCGCTCGAAAAGATTCCCAACAAGGAGTACGCAATGTCCTCCTCTATTGTGGCGTTGCGTGTCGATGCCAAGCGAAGTTTCTCCCGCACTCCCAGGCTCTTCGGCTGGAAGCTCCTGATAGTCTCTGGAGCGACTCCCATAGCCCTTGCTAGTTCTTTCTTGATCTGAGGCGATTCCTTGTGGTTTGGGTGCATGTCATTGAGGTATATTTTCCAGTCGCGATTATAGAATCGGACGACCTTCGACGCAAGAAGTTCCTGTAAAGGCCAAGCACGGGTCATCCATCGGCTATTCGTGAGGGTAATGTCGCCAGGTTCTGATGAGGAAGGGACATCCGCGAGATAGACGAGGGTTTCCGCAGCATTTTCGTACCAGCTGTACATGGAAACGAGGGATTGGTTCAAGATAGCGCTCGTGTCCTTGTCGATGCAGCAGGTATCTGACCAAGCCCATCGATAACCATCGTCGCGAGCCGTCTTACAGAACTGACGGAGTTTCTCGTTCTGCGATGATTCATCTAGTTCCCAGACCGAATGAACCAGGTTGACGTCCTTGAACGTGGGTTCTCTTCCCTCCCACGTGTGGGAAAACATGACCCATTTGAAGTATTTCGCGACAGATTGAAGAATCTGCGCAGAATCTATTTTCGCCATCGCGGCCTCGGAGATGATCTTCTTGACCTGTATTCCCGACTTGAACATCTGGATCCGCTCTTGCTCGCCATACAAGCGACCATCCTCGACGTCAATGAGGACACGAGGACAGAGAGCAGTGATTCCAGGAATGGCGGCATTGATAGCGGCAATTGCCTCGCTCGGAGCAATATAATTTGCTCGTAGTCCTGTGCCATATTGTAGGGCATGAGACCGGAGTATGTTAGGAAATACGTACGGCGAACTTTCTCTTTCGGGGAATTCTCAATGATTGAAAGCATGCGGATGTGTGCATTAATCGCTTCGCCGTAATCTTCCAAGCCGTGGAGCGCCACATACTTCCTTTCGTATCCTAGATGCGAGGATGGATCCCGCTCGATCACCTACATATAGGATGATAATTCAGTGAGCTAAGGTCAAATACGACGTGGTTCGACACACCTCATTCGCATCCATCAGTGCATCTTTCCATGACTCTTTAGAAGCTCTTGCCTTGCTGCGTTTCACAAGGATGTCTATCGGGTTCGAAGGATCGAGGCGTAAGGCAGATGTGTACCGTCCGATCGCGGTGTCGTGCTCCCCTGAGCCAAGCGCCATATCGCCAAGCGATTCGAGCTTGTCGATACATTTTCGTTTGAGATCTAAAAGCATATACATGGGGCATCCATATACATGGATCCAAATGTCGGTACTGACCTATCATCCACTTTCTCGCGTGTACCTCCTGACCAAAGGTATTGAATATCTTGAGAAGTGCCTCCTTGGCGTCTTCCACATGACCCGACGCATAGAGAGATTCGCAATGACGCTGTTGCACCGTGATAGAAAGCTCGTCAAAGGTCCATCCAAATCCAAATATCTCATCTCCAGAGTCAGCACACATCACAAGCGCGTCATAAGAAGTAATTTACGAGTGAGATTGTTTCCAAATCAGAGCCGGCACAGGATAGTGCGAGGGCCTGCCAGTGTCCCTCTTCGAGTGACTGTACAGCACGTATATGATCACCTTGCAAGTGGTACATATTTGCGAGGACCTAGATGGCATTATCAACTACATGTCCACGATCTGATCACGGCATAAAAACCTGGAAACAACAATACTTTGTCTCGTCGTCCCTCGAGACAGCAATTAGATCATGAATGCGAGAGATTGCAGTATCGCAATTCCGAGCCACAAATAAGACGACGGCCTAGGTGAGAGGCTCAGGAGTATCAAAGAAACCCATATAAATACGGACCACAAACCTTGATGAGCAACAGCAAATTGCTCTCGTTTGGATTGCAGTTTACAAACACGAGGTCGAATACTTCCACCGCTTTCTCGGGTTCGCCCATTTCGATTTGTGCGAGAGCCTTGGCAATATAACCCATGGCTGACGGCCGAGCGTCGATAGACTTGATGCGTGAATGCGTGGACATGAGCACGCTGAAGAAGAAATATAAATCTACCTTCCTGGCATTCGCGTACGCCGAACTGCAAGCTTTCGAACGCACATTCACGAGTGCATTATGGGCCAAGACGTGATGGGTGTCATCAGAGGAGGCTGATGGGTCAGGGTCCGGGATAAGTGAATCCGCATTAATAGAATTCCGACGCATCCATTGTTTGAAACTGCCGATGCCAAGGGACAACCCCATTTCGTCATTAGCTACCCTTCTTTTCAGGGCACCGAGCGTAGGCTAGTAGAAATTAGAGTTGCCGTGTGGAAACGAAGTGAGTTTGGTACCGAGGTTGGCCTATAAGCGTTTCAGCACTGACCTGCATAGTGGCCAAATCTGATTGGGCGTTGGAAATGGTCTGATCTGCTCCGATTGGAGTCCCTTTCTGAGCGTCGAGAGCAGATATGCTGTTCTGAACAACTAGATTTGGTACCGTGGTCACCCTTCAGCTTGGAGTACCTACCTGTGCGGTTTGCAAACCTAACTGAAGCATTGAGATTTTCTGGTTTGCTCTTACAGCTGCCTCTTTTTCGGCGTCAAGGGCGGACTGCAAAATGGAGTTATCGCGCTGAAGAGTAGCATGTTGGGATTTGAAGGCATCAAACGCGTTACTTATGCGGGAAAGCTCTTGATGCTATCAGAGAATACAAGATTGTGTTCCAATTAGATATAGCGGTAAAAAGTACGAGATGATCACCCACTTTCTAAACAATATGGAACGAGAGCAATGATGTTTGAGGGGAGCGGTGAACGCACGGAATCTAAGATCACTCACGTCCTGAATGGAACCAAACACGCGCGTCGAATACTATGTGTGAGGGTGGTACGGACTTGTCAAGAGTGAGCACTCACCTCCTGGAGGTCAGCATGATGCGACAAGCAAAATACAGCGTGAGAAGGTTTTGAAAGCACGGAATCAATAGAGACGCACAAGCTATATGAGCCACAACAAGTAGGATACAGTCTATATGAGATGACTGCGAGACGATGGACCCGACAATCACTAACCTCCTGAAAAGCACATGATATACAATCGGTAAGAAAAATGTAAAAGCATGGTCGGAGTCGACAACCACTCACGTTCTGCGCAGGATGCGGCAAACATGATACGGTCATACAAGGGATAGGCATCGCTGGTCAATCGATCACTTACGAGCTACAGAGGGCGCAGCAAGATTACAGTCTGACCAGTCGGAGCTGAAAAAAGAAGACAATGACTTACGAACTAGATGATATGCCACACGAGAACAAGTCCGGGAAATGAGATAATCTATGAGATTGGGAAGCTGCGAGTGACTTACTCCCTTGATGAGGTGACACGAATGGAGAATCTATGAGACATCTGAGAGAACAGATTCTGTAGCCACTCACTCGCTGAATCGGATATCATATAGACAATGTAACGTGAGAGGGCTGAAAATGCACTACATTGACGATCACATACCATCTAGATGGGATGCAATGAGGGGGATGCAATTTGAAAATAGTACGCGCGCAGTGAGTCGGTCATTACTCACAAGCTACGCAGGTCATGATTCAGGGGATGTGGTGTGAGAAGGCTGCGAAAAGACGATGTCGACAATAACATACCCCCTGGGTAGGGAGAGCAAAGTACAATATAGTCCGTCAGGAACAAAATCTCGGAGGTGGTGACCACTCACTTCCTTTATGACACGGAGGAAAGTAAAGTGGTGAGACACCTTTGAAAGCATGGCAGTAGTGACCACTCACAAGCTAGATTGGATACGCCAAACACGATACGTTGTGAGGGGGCAATAAAATACAGTTTAGACAATTACCCACATACTGTAGGACATGATAAGCACGGCACGTCAGGAGGAGAGGTGGTGAATTCAACGACCACTCACTTGCTAAATGGGGTGGGGCAAACATGATGCGTTGTGAGAAGACGTTGAATGCATAGATTCAATGTTCACTGACATACTACATAAGATGCAATAAGTATAATATGAATATGTCGTCGAAAATATGGATTCGATGACTACTCACCGCCTAGATGGGACATAAACAAACATAATATGGTAGTGGAAGCATGGAATCGATGATCACTCACGATCTGGGTCGGATGCAATAAACACGATGCGCGGTGAGACAGCTGTGAGGGTAAGCGGTGGATGATACCTCACATTCTAGATGGGATTGGACGAGTAGTTGCCAGTGTTGTGAGAGAGCTGTGAAAATGCAGATTTAATAATCACCCACGAGCTAGATGAGATACGACAAGTATGCACGATACATCCATGTGAGACAAACACGAAAGCACGGATCTGACGGTCACCTACAAACTAGATGGACCGTGATAAGCATGAGGCTGTTGTGAACGCGTGGATCCAATGATCACGCACATGCTAAAATGGACGCAGCAAGCAGGGCGCATTATAAGATGGTCATGAAAGCATGCATTCGACAATCACTCACGATCTACGTGGAATATGACAAGCACAATATATCGTGAGATTCCCGAGAATGCGGCATGCATTTGATGGTCAACTCACGTTCTAGATGGGGTACAATAAGTACGATGTGTCGTGAGGTGGCTATGAATGTAGTACGCATTCATCAAAGACTTACCGCCTGGATTTGGTGCAGAAATACGAGACACCGTTATGAGACAGCTATGGGTGCACGGGATCTACAATCACTCACGTCCTGGATGAGATACGACAAGAATGATGGGACCGTGGAAGCGTGGATTTAATGATTACTCACCTTCTAAATGGGATAGGACAAGGGCGATACATCATGAGACAACAGAAAAAGCACCGATTCGACCATCACTCACTCGCTATTTTCGATGCAACATGCGTGATGCGGATGAGAAATGTATGGAAGCATGGAATCAAAGACAACTCACGTGCTAGAAGGGATGCGACAAGGAATATTTGTGAAAGGGCAGCAAGAGCATGAAATCGATGATCACTCACTTGCTACACCGGAGGTGATAAGTATGACACGTTGTGCCAGAGAAGCATTTGAAGCATTTGTGACAGCATGGATTAGATGATAACTCACGAGCTATGTGGGCAAGCACAATACATCATGAGACAGCTAACTGCATGGATCTGACAACCACTCACTCCCTAAATTGGATACGACACATCCGTGAGATGTGGAGGCAAGCAGAAGTTCATCGAACAATCACTTACGAACTAGATGGAATGAGATGAGCATAGTGAATTCATGGATCTGACAATCACTCACATTCTAGATGCAACGGACACCATAGTGAAAGGACGATGAAAGGACGAATTCTCCAGTCACTCACTTGCTATATGGGAGGCAAAGCATGATACATTCGCGATGCATTAACCCAACAATCACTCACATCCTGGATGGAGTGTGCGATACTTCATGAGACGGCCCTGAAAGCATGTATTTGATGACCACTCACACTCTAAGTGAGATGTAGCGATATAGCAAGCATAATATGTCGTAAGAGGATCGTGAAAAAATACACCATGAATACAATGATCACTCACAAGCTAGATCAGATGCAGCAAGCACGATACGTTGAGAGAGGGCTGGATGTACTCGATGATGCTCACAATCTTACATAATAGTATGATGTGGCAATTGGATGCATTATGAGATAGTGGTGAATGCACGGAGCCCATGATCACTTACTTGCTACACGGGGTGTCATAAGCCCGATCATATATCACGCATTCATTCGACAATCACTTACATCCTGGAAGTGACAGGACAAGCATGATATGTCATGAGGCTCTGAAAGCGCAGATTAAACGATCACTCACGACCTGGATCGTTGTGATTAGCAGAATAGTATGTAATTGGATTTGAAACCATGGTTTCGGTGTTCAACTCACAAGCTAGACGAATTGCGAAAATCACGGCACACCGTCAGACCGTTGTAAAAGCATAGATCAGACGATCACTCACCGCCTAGATTGTGTACAGTAAACACAATGTGTTGTAACTCCGAGTTGGAGACAATTGTGATTCGACAACCACTCACAATCTAGATGAAATGAAGTGTCGGGAGGTGGCTATAAATACAATTTCATTCGGCAATTACTCACTCCCTAGTTTGGATCCAACCAGGACAATAGGTCACGAGATGGCCACAGATGCGTGAAGATGACGATTACTCACATTCTAGGCGTTCGACAAGTACAATAGGTTATACAGATAAATAGACGGGTTTAAAATTACTCACCCCCTACATAGGATGCGACATGATACATCATAAGATATTTGTGAATGCACGGATTCAGCAGTCACTCACATTCTGTGGGACGCGAAAAGCACGAAATACTGTCAGAAGGCTATGAAGGCATGGATTCAGCGATCACTGACATTCTAGATGGGACGCAGCAAGTATATGAGATGTAAGGGGACCTGAAGTACGGGTTCAACAACCGCTCACGATCTAGATAGGACGCAAATGATAGACCGTAAGACAGCAATAACAACATGGATTCAACAACCTCTCACATGCTAGATTGGATGCGACAAGCACAATACATCGTGAGGTGGCTGTCAATGAATGGATTCGAATCACATACTCCCTACATGATAAACACAACGTGTCGTGTCGTAAGATGGCTCTGAATCCACGGAGTCACTGATCACTTACATCCTGGATGCAATGCGAAAAATAAGGTATATCTTGAGATGACCGAATGCATTGGAATTAATGATGACCCACTAGCTAGATGATATAACAAGCACGATGCGTCATAAGACAGCTACAAAAATGTACGTTAATTTATCACTCACCATCTAGATGTGACGAGCATGATTCATCGTTAGATGGCTGTGAAAACTTGAATTCAAAGATCGCGCACATTCTAGATTGGACGCGATAAGCATGATACGTAAAAGACGGGCCCTGCATTTATTTGACAATCACTCACGAGCTAGATGGGGTGCAATAAGCACGATACTGAATGAAACTGCTGAGGTATGGATTCAACGATAACTTACAGCCTGGATTGCAATCCAGTATAAACCATACGTCGTTAGGGGGCTATAGATGCGTGTATTTGATGAACCTCACGCGCTAGATGTGACGGGATATCTCGTGAGGCAGCCGTGCAAGCATGGATTTAATAGTACTCACAAACTGCGGATACAGAAACAACAATGTGTCCTGAGATGGCTACAAAAGCTCGGGTTTGATAATCACTTACGACCTATATCGGATGCAAGGGCAATCATTGTGAGACGACTGTGAGCCACGGATTGGACAACCACTCACGTCCTAGATCGAACGCGACAAGGGAGTGACATTGTTAAAAACTGTGAAGATACTATGGATTGACGATCACTCACACCCTACATCGGACGCGACAAGTACAATTTGTCGTGGATGGCTGCGAATTCACAGATTCAACGATAACTCACATCCTAGATTGGATCCAACAAGCCAGGGATATTATGAGACGTGCAACAGCACTGATTTGACGATCACTCACTCCCTACATGATACGACAAGTACGTCGTAAGACAGCTGCAAATCCATGGATCGGATAATTACTCACTCGCTAAGCGAGATGTGACAAGCACGAGAAATCATGGTCGTCGGAGATCTGCGAATCCACGGAGCAATAATCACTCACGTTCTAGATTGGATGCGACACGTGCGATATGTCTTGGGAAGGTCATAAAAGCATTGATCCATTACGACTCACGAACTGGATGGGATGTGATAAGTACCATACAACGTGTGTCGGCTGCTATAAATGCATAGATTCGACGATCACTCACTTCCTAAATAGAATGCAACGAGCACGAGACACAGCGAGTCAATGTCAGTGAATAGGGTTCAACGATCACTCACTATCTACATGGGACGCAGCAAGTAAGGGACAATATGAGATGGCAGTAAAAGCACGGAGTCGACGATTACTCACAAGCTAGATTGCACGTAACGAGCACGGTCAAAATGAGACGGCTGAGAATGCATGCATTCAACAATCACTCACTCGCTGTATGGATACGACAAGCACGACACGTAGTGAGTAGACTACGAATGGATCCAATGAACACTCACGAGCTAGATGAAATGCCAAAAGTACCAGACATGAGATGGCGGTGACAACATAGACTCGATGGTCACTCACTTGCTAGATGAGATGTAACAAACACGACATGTCGTGAGATGGC
>JBBPMC010001299.1:0-11792 GCA_038090115.1 Strobilomyces echinocephalus
CTGCTATATTGGCCACTATACAAAGGATACACCGCGGCCTACGGGCGCACCTTCCACATCTCCATCTGTTGCATTCCGTGCATTGTGACGCCCCACCTCTGCCGGCCGAGCAACATGGATGGCATAACAACCGCTCGCAATCCGTGCATGTCTCCACGGCGCTCATATACTGCAAATACGCGCCCTCTGCCTCTGGATTCCACGTCCCCGAGTCCAGACAGCCGAAGCAGATACCAGTCCGACGGCAGATCTTGCAGTAGTGACAGTATCGGCACCCGTCTCTCCCCGTGCAGTAGGTTTCTCCGCACCGAGGACATGAGATCATGGTCGAGTCGAGACTCGGTGGCTCTGCCGCGAGACAGGCTTCACATACCCAGACGGCGCCACAGACGCACCGTCGCCCTTCGCGCTCGACGACGCATTCGGGGCAATAGCCGCTAACCTCGTCCTTGGATCGGCATCGAGGGGAGGTAGCGATGCTGCATGTTCGCCATGCGTTCGCATGACCTGCGTCGATGCACGGCGAGCACGAGCCGTGCAAGAGCGGATGTGACCATTCGACCGCGCTCCCAGCGCCGTCCCAACGGTCGCGGCACGCCTTCTTCAGTTCCTTGGCGCTGAGTTCCGTGTGGACGATTCGTCCGTGGCACCACGCCACGCAATCGCGACAGGTCCAGTCGTCGCACGACGGACAATGGACAAAGGGCGAGTTCGAGTCTCCGCGGGTCCTCGCCTCGAGACACTTGTGACATGCCGTGTGTGCGTGTCTGGAGCATTTCTCCACGTCCTGTGAGCCTGCACAATCTTCGTTTGAGCACGCGACGGTGTCCATGCATATGTCGCAGCTCTCTAGATTGGTGTCGCAAAGTGGACATGTGAACAAGTCCACCTCACCGAAAGGACTCGCATCCTCGATGACGCCAGCCCTGATTAGTCGGTCGCAGTAGTCCTGGATTTCCATGAGAGACGGTTAGTTGAAGGCCGGATGCATGCATGAATTACGTGCTCACTCGGACTCTCGATAACACGCTGCTGGCATATTTCGCGAGTTCCTCCCATGCTACTTTGACCAAAGCGACGGATTTGCTGTCGCGATCGCCGGCGCAAACCTGCATGTCATGTATGTCGATTTCGTGCGTGACCACGGATTCGCAAGTCTGCAACAACAGATAGACTCTTGAAAGTCTGGAGAGATCACAGGTGTGTTGGAAGCAGAAGGAATATCGAGCCAGAGCCCCGGAAGGTTTCCACTGAGTCTTGGTTCCATTCTTTTGTATGTTGTCAAGCAACTTGAGGAGTTTTTCGAACTGTTGACGCCACGTGAATGGTGGCAAATCGTCATCGTCGAATAGCCCCAAGACCGTGGGGGGAGGAGCCTTGGACATATGAGCGATGGTGAAAGAGGAAGAAAAAAAACTTCGAAAGTTCGGTCTCAAATTATCCGATTCCCGGCAAACCAATTTGGTATAGCGTAGCAAGCTGAGAGAGAGACGAGCTGCCTACTGAGGCCTGAGGCTTGCGCGAAGACTACGACAAGCCCCAAGGAGTCAGGACACTACAACACTTCGCTAATAATACTGGCCCGAACCCGTCGCTGCCCGTCCGGCTTGCGACTAAGCGACATCACTCGCGAGGATGGACTTCCAATGTGCATCCTTTGTTGTCGAATGAATTGACAGTAAACAAAGTATACGACGTAGCGGGCGGAACAGCGTGGGCTTCAAGACTTTCAGTCCATCACCGACAAGGGCGAGCGAAAGCAGAGCGCGAAATCAACGACGACGTACGAGAAACATTTAGTCCTCGAACATGGTTCTTACAGGTATTCTGAGGGCCGGATGAGTCGGCTCGTCACCACGGCCACGTCGTCCGTCGGTTAGGTAGCTTACCCCCGAGATCCAGCATACCTCCGCCCGTATCGCCGTGCGTCCAAATGTTACAATCATATCGTAATCGAGAATAGTACAAACCACCGAGAAAGACGCTGTATGTTCCGGTTCAGATCGAGAACGCGACGATTTAAGGAATAAGAGACTTGCATTCGTCTTCATCCGACCATTTTGAATCGGACAACGTACCTCGATAACAGAAGATGCGCACGGGCTGTCAGATACAACCCGCTGGGTCGCTTCCGGTGAGCGAAAAGGTATCCCGAAACTGTTTCTCCTTGCGAAGATCGTTACCCTTTTAACGATGTCAGTATACTACAAGCTGAGCGATGAAGAATGCGCGAACTTCTGATACAAAGTAGCCCGGAACATAGTACTCGCCGGTAGGATCTGTTTCCCAGTACTCCTTCCTGTGGACGTGTTCCTCGTCGTGCATGTCGACGGATAGGACACATGCTACGCGGTAATGAACGTTAGACTCCATTTTGTATGGTGACTGGGAAGGTGGTGGTTGTATACTCCGCAGTTGGTTGCGCAGGTCCTCGAGCGTCTCGCGCGCGGTGGTCGGTTCGTTCTCTTGAGTAGTATGTGAACTCTTCCACTGCTCGACCTCCCTCTCATACTTTTCCTGGTTCTCAGAGATGTGAGGAGATGCGACGGCCAAGTCATCGCGAAACTTCTTGTTGGCTTTCCAAGCTGGGCGATTTTGTCGCCTAACAGACGTGGAGATCAATGGAGCGTGAATGATGGCGGCAATAGACGTACCACGAGAACGAAACAACTCGTTCCGCGCATTTTGTTCGTCGATGGAGCGTTGAGCGTGGGCAAGTTCGCGGCGAAGTTGTTTGATAACTTCTTCGCGGTGTGCACTGTTGCCTGCTGGCAGATTTGAGTGCTTTCGATGTACCTACATCCTAGGGAAGGCAGTTTACCATCAGGTTGAAGACAACCGGACGAACCAAAGGTTTACTCACGTTGACGAGAGAAGTATATCCCCCAGGTTGCACAGTGAGATCACTTGCGCTCCGCTGACTGAGAGGTGGTGGCCATATCGGGACCGGGCATCATAGTTGAACTTGACGATGGACCCGGCTTGCTCGTGCCGTGGTAGTGTCCTAGGATGAGAGTGATGACCCAACGGCGGCCACGATGAAGGCCGTTACTTGCCAAAGCGATGCAACCATCGTAAGGCTGTGAACCCCTACCAGATCGAAGATTTCCCAGGGTCCCGTCTGACAGACCCCAGTCACCGTGTCCCCCCTTGCTTTGTCGTGTCTCTGCGTTGCACACCTGCACCCTGCTAGTTGTCGCCCCGACTTACGCCCCGACTTATCCATTTGCCGTCTCGCAATACCGCGATGGAGCAGACAGACTCCCCAGCGTCCATCGGCACACCCACCTCTTTGCCGTCGTCCACTGACCAGCCAGCGCCGAATCTTCCCTCCAAAGTCACCGCCCATGACATGTTCCCCGTCGATAAGGAATGCAACGCACTCTATGTTCAAGTCGTCTGGACAACGCATGACGACTACTTTTCTTCTTCTGCGACCGGTCCTCGAGAAAAATCTGCTCACTGTCCGAGTTGGCTCTTATTTTCGAGTCAGTGTCGTTGTCTTGATCGTCCTCTCTGACGCTCACCGTCTTTTGGCTGTAGACGTTGGTTGGATGACATGTTCGGTCGAGGTTTCTATTGGGAGGATGAATGCCGTCATGCACGTGTCTTATCGACTCATATGAACCAAAATTGTCTTGATGGGTAGCTCGTGGCCACATCGAACGCGATTCGAAGCCAACCCATCGTGTACTACAGAGAACGATTCTTCCACGCCAGCGTCTACCTTCATCTCACCAGCTGACGTGCCAGGGACGAGCGCTTGAAGCGATCTTCGTTTTGTCCAAGCGACTCCGCCACCGTAGCGATAAACGATCCTCGGCAAGACCTGTTCCTGTCGTCGGAAACACGCTTTCTGCATGCCCGAATGTTCAACTCGAATTTGAAGTCTCATCATCGACTAATTTAAAAATGTGATCTATCCGAAACCGTCAACCCAAAACATCATATCGAATGCGACGAGGCACGCTGTGCCGCCTTGACGATAGGTCCCGTACCTAAACACTTTATCCCAAGCCCCTGGACCTGACTGTGGATTTGACTCCGAGGTGGATACACGGAAAGACCTACAAGGGACAGGGTTACGCCAATGTGCGCTGTCCGTTTTGGTGCGGTAGTACAGTAGAGGGTGAACCGACTAGTCAGAGTCAGAGTCATCTTGACTACGAGAATGTTGTCAACACGAAACGACAACGGTTGGGAGAAAAGTGGAAAACTACGTACCTACAGACAGAACATTGATTCGGCTTCGAGAGTTTGGCACAGCGGTCACACAGCAATTGGCTGCAATTCCGACATGGTGCCACACCCCCTTCAGCGGTGGAACAGCACTCGCCGCACATGTAGCCGTCACACGTCGCGCAGTGGGATCCATTCGAAGACGGCCAACCGTCATCATCTAGGATCTCTTCACAGACCTCTCCCTTGGGGTCCCGAGCCCGACAGCCATAGCATATGTCGACCCGATCGCATACCGTGCACGAGCGAGTATACCGACACCTATCACAGTATGTTTCTTTGCAACAAGGACAGGTGATTAATCGGGGAGATGCCGGAGAATTAGCTCGAAAACAGGCTTCGCATAACCAGACAGCATCACAAAGACAGTGCTGGCCCTTGTGCTCGGCAATGCATTCGGGGCAACAGGCATTGGCATCGGCTGTGCGGAGTGGACAGGAGTAGTGACCATCACACGTTTTCCATGCATTTGCGTGGCCAGAAGTGATGCAATTCCTGCATGCGTTAGGCGTTGGCAAATGCAGCGGCTCCGTTCCTTTTGCACCTAATGTAGCCGGGTGACCCCGCCCGAGGCACCACTCGAAGTCAAAGCGACAGCGCAATGAGTTGCACGAGGGACACCGCAGAAAGAGAGGCTCCGAACACGACTTTATGGAATCTAAGCAGCCATAACACACGAGACGCTTGTGATCGTAGCATTGCTGGAATCCCTTGGAGCCTGGACAATGATAGGAGGCGCATGTGAGGGCGGCATGACATACGTCGCAGCATATTAGAGGATGGAGACAGAGCGGACAAGTCAACAGATCGAAGACAGCGAAAGGGGTCGTGTCTTCGATGGCGCGGTCCTTGATCAACCGTTCACTGTAGTCCTGGACGTGACCCGCCCGTTCACCGAGCGGCTCGATACTTGAAAAAGTGAACTTACGCGGGTATTTGACAAAGCTGCGCTTGCGCATTCCTTGAGTTCAGCCAGCCAGCCTCGAACTGAAGCGCGTGATTCGCAGTCCAAGTGATCGACCAGAATGGCGTTTATGTTGATGTGATGCTCGATGCCAGACGAGTCATGTACCCGAAAGAAGATTTTCGAGATCTCAGAAAGATCATTGGTATGCTGGAAGCAAAATAATTGATCTTGGGCCTTGGTACGCGAGGAGGAATCATGGCCGTCAGACCCGTCGTCTGATTCTGAGGGTTCGTGATCCGGAATGATGCTGAGATAAGCGAGAAGTTTTTTGAACGGCGTGCACCACGACTTCGAGGGATAGTTATAACGGTGTTTGTGCAGGCTGAGACAAGTGGATGGAGGAGTTCTAACCATGCCTGTCCGTGGTGCTGAAGAAAGGGGTAATGTCACAGTCACTCGTGAGTCGCCAGGCATGAGTCGTTATGAAATGTGCACTGAGTCATGACTGCAAAACGCTCAGACGCAGGAATCGAGGATTCGCCCTCCGGTCAACAGCCGCAGACAGACCAGTGATTGGTTGTGAATTTTGTCCGAGTCGGCAGGTATCCAACCGGCCCAGGCGCGACGTCCGTTGCTGCTCCAGCAACTAATTACATAATGCTGTGTCCTCGGAGTGAGGAAATTTGTTCTGCTCTCACTGTCATGGGTGCTCGCCGAGACCACAATGGAGTCGGCGCGTCGGTCACCGATTCTCGACAAAGGTCTGTTTTCTGTCTTCGAGTCGATTCTCGTGTTTTCGTCAGGGTCCTCATGTGGTTGGTAATTATCTGTGCAGGATGGCAAGAGCGACTCGGACTCATCGGATCCGGGTGCCTCTTCCATGGAGGTGCTGGCACGATGGAAGAGGGCGGCGCGGCGACGGGGTACTATTGCTCTGCGCGTTCCGTCGTCCTTTCTGACACATACCGTATAAGAGCACCGGCGATCAGGAACACCTTTTTGGGATTTCAACGTGCTATCCCCGCCACCGCTCTTCTCGTCTTGCGAGGACCATCATCTGAACGACCCGCGTCGACATGAAACGTGGGTTCTTGAACGATGGCAGGTACAAGAAGACGATCGACGAGACGAATGCATCCGTGCCCTCTCCTGGTGAGGCCAAAACACCTCGTCAAGGGAAGGCCCCTTCGCCCGGGGGTGCGCCACATAATGGTGATGGGGCTCCCTGTCGTGATCGAGACAAGGTGGACGTCAAAATGAAAGGAAAACAGAACGGGTACGTCTTCATGACACTGACTCACACACGATCGTTGTCGATGGTGGGGTTGTCATCCGAGTTTCTGATGGCGTTATTGATAGGTATCCAGAGGGTCACGCACAGGCAGTCCGGACCAAGACCTCTAAAGGCGACATGAAGCGTGGATTCTTGAACGATGGCCGGTACAAGAAGGCAATCGATGAGACGTATAGCGACGGGACTGGCGATCGAGACGGGATGAAAGGGGCACAGAACGGGTACGTCTCTATGACACCAGCTCGTGCCCGATCACGGCTGATGGTTGGGTTGTCGTCCGCGTTTCTGGTCGTGTTACTGGCAGGTCTCCAGGGGGCCACGGAGCCCGGGTGGCGCAAACAAAGGCCTCTGAATCATGCGACGGTGTAGACAGGTCTGTCGAGATCATGTTGAGATCGTGTTTATCCGACTCATGTTCACGCGCGACAGCACCAAAACCGAGAACGAGCCGCACGCCAAGGCTAAAGATCCGAAAGGGAAAGGCAAGGCAAAGGTCGTCGACGTCGACGAGGACGACACCGCGCTGTACGCCTCACGTCTCACCCCACATCACGCACTAACTTGCTCGACGTAGCGACGACGATGGCATGACTATCCCACCCAGACCACCGCCTCGTCGCCCAGGCTGGGGTTGCGGTCCCCAAGAAGCCTTCTTCCACCGCGTCCCAGAATCACGAGAGGGCCGCTACGTCAAACGCGCCGTCTTTCGCTTGTGGCCGCGCGACCCAAACGGCGCAGTGCTCATGCCGCCGACCAACGGCAAGCTGAGGGGGAAGGCTTCGCCAGACGGGTATCCGTGGTTCGAGACGCTTTACGACGTGTACTACGTCAACAGGGTTCCCAGCATTCCCAACGCCATGGCGATCGTGCCTGGGAGCGCACTGAGCGAACACATGAAGACGCTGGGTGAGTTGGACGCAGCTGCACCCGAGATCGAGTGGGCCAAGTCGGAGGGTCAGCCGAGGGTGGAGGCAGTTGCGAACACGGAGGAGTTGATCAAGTGCATGGAATCGCGAGTGCAGCTCACGTCTCGCTACGGCTTTGAGGTTCGCGCGATGGAGATGGACTATACCGGCGAGGAAGAAGACGAACAGGACAAGCAGGACGGAGACGACGAACAGGACGAGGGAGATGAAGAACGGGACGAGCAAGACGAAGAGGACGAAGAGGAACAGGTTTCAGACGAAGCCGACGATGCTGTGGCCCCCTATATCCCGCCTGCACCAGTAATTCCCGTCGCGTCGCATTTCCACGCTAGCCACTATCCAGACCCGTGGCCAGTTACCCCCTTTGAAAAAACATTTCCGGTCCTTCTTCAGGAGCGCATCCCGCTGTACCTCCTACCCAAATGTTTGTACGTCCACGATCCTTTTGGCTTGCTCACTGCCCGCAAACGAAAATTCCGCAACACCTCGTGGACGTCCCGACCTGACATTGTATGGACATATAAACTTCATCTCTCCAGTTCTGTATACTCTCAAATCGAAAAAGCGAAGCAAAAGGCTGAAGAAATGGAAGAATTCAAGGCGCGCACGCTGATTATTTTGAGGTATCAACGTACGGAGGAGCAAATCAAAAACTATGAGCCTGTGATCGAGGTACCCCTCCCGCCATATATGCGTCGCCCAACCAAGGTCGAAGAGAGCCATCTGTACCTTTCCCCTGTTGCCAGGGTTGGAGAGGGTAACCATTCCATTGTATACAAGGGCGAATGGGAGCTGCCGCGCGACATCTTTGCGAAACCCAACATCTGTCCTGCCTGCTTCAAGGACAGCGCAGACAAGGAGATACAGAGACTGAAGGATAGCGGAAGATGGGAAAAGATGTTGAAAGCGCGTTCATGGGGCCCAAAAGGCTATACAGGGCATCAGCCTTCACAAGCAGACCTGGATGGGGTCTGCGACCCACCCAAGAATGACGGAGAAATCATTGAACGCGAGATCACATGTGTCGTTTGGCCCAATATGGCTCCGTCGCGAGTGGTTGAGCTGATTGAAGAATCGGACATCTGGGATACATTGAAGAAACAGAGCAAGACTAAGTCTATGTTGGTTTGTCTTGTGCCAGACTCGGAGAAGGATTCAAAAGTCCCAATCATGCGTATCAACCCAGCGGTCTCATATGAAAGCCAAAAACCATGCACTCACAATGCATCAGCGTTATCGGGCCATGGAGGTCCTGTCCCCCGCACAGCCAAGTTCACCATTGTCGCAAAGCTCTCGATCGAAGACGACCCTCACCTCGTGAGGGAGGCGCGAAACTATCAACAATTCCCAGAACACCTTTTTGACCACTACAACGGATATATTATCGTCAGCCAACTGAAATCCTTCGTGCCCGTCGGCGCCGTCGTTCCCCAGTTTTACGGCTACTACAAGCCAGAGAGAGGGAGAGAGTTGAGGCGAGAGGAACCGTCCTACCTGAGCCCGATCCTCCTTCTCGAGCACTGTGGGACACCTGTCGAACCGCAGGAGCTCTCGCTTGAAGATCAAGAAGAATGTGCGAGTCTCATACTGCGCTTCCAACAGGCGGGATGGCTACACGAGTCGATTGCGCCGCGCAACTTCCTCGTTCAGCATGGGAAACCGACCGAATTTCCGTTGATGCGAGCGGCGAACCCGGAACTGAGTTTCAGATTGATCGATTTCGGGCGGTCGAGAAAGTACGCGACGGCGGAGGAGAAGCGGAGGGAGGAGCATGACGCGATGAGGATGTTTGAAAGGTTGTGTGGCAAGATGGCCGTCACGTTTTCCATGGGTCACTGAGCGCGCGCGAAGCTTTGGAGCGCCAACGCATGACGGGTTTTGTACCTTGTACCAGAGTTTAGTCGTAGCTGGAGTCGAGCGTCATCTTTGTGATCCGGATCGAGCGACGTTCCACACACCCTGGCGAGAGTGTAGCGTACAAATGCTACATGGTGCACGACGTTGGCCTGTTCTCGAACACAGAATCGGACGGCCATCCCAGGACCTGTTCTTGTCGTCAAGGAAACGCTTTCTGGACGCTTGAATGTTCGATTTGAATTTAAATAATAAGTTTCTGTCTATCAAAAGCGACGGCGCGTCGTACAGTCCTGATGACAGTGGAACCCAAGACCAAACCAGTTCCTTCGGACCTATGACTCGTTCTCATTGCGTCAGGATGGGGGTGCATACATGGAGAAACTTATACGAGACAGCATGGTCAAGGTCAAGCACCCAGATTGAACATCTCCCCCCCTCCACAATCCGTCCAGAAGAATCACACGGCAAAGCACTCTAAGAGCTGCTGGTCGAAAACTGTCAGAAACTGTCACGAAGAAATCATCAACTATCGAGTGAGGGGATTAGAGAAGATGACATACCCGGCGTAAGTAGTACATCGGCATGGGCACGGGGACCTGTAACAATCACCACAAACCAAGCGGTGGCATCTTTCGCAGGGTGCAATACCATCTTTGCCAGTAGAGCAGCACTCCTTGCACATGTAGCCCACGCACATCCCGACCGCCGCGCACTTGTTGGAAGGTAGCCCTCAACAATTTTCATCCAGCCTTGGTGTACTCCCCTTATATAGGTAAGAAGATTCGTTTGACAAAACGACGTACGACCCCGGTGTGTCCATATTCGGTCAAACGCCGGCCTGTCGCGGCGACCAGTGGAATTGCCAGCACGACACGCCTAAACGACCACGCAGTCGTCAACGGGAGACTTCTTGGTTGAGAAATTTTGCATTGCAGATTCGGCCGTCCATCGCCTGGTCAAAGGGTCTCGAGCGACTCGCGGCACCTCTTCGCCTCCTATCACTTGTCCATGGCAGCAACTACTACAGACATGAACAGTGCCATCACGTCGGATGCGATCTCCGCAACAACGTCCGGATGTAGGGCAAGATGCTGAGGACGAGAACGCTGGAGGTGAAGAACGAGCGAAAGTGGATGCACATGTCCAGGATGTTCAGTGGAGATGCAGGGGAGGATGTCAACTGAGGGCGTTAACGAGTTGAACGCGCTGAAGGAGGGGTTGTATTATGCTGCGTGAGCACTCTTTGGTTCAGTTCTAGTCTGCCCTGTCGAACGTGATGCTGCAGCCCCTTGACCTGTGAGAAGGTTTTCCGCCAGAGTTTGCATTAGTTATTGTCTAGCCGAACATGATATTGTCCAGCCGGATTCGAACCGTGACCTATACAACACAGTTGCGTGAGAGGAACTTAGAGGAAGCTGGAGAAGACTACATACGCGCAGAATTGATGCGAGTCTCCCGCCAGCTGTAGCATGTCCTGTGTCCTTTAAACCCGTTGCAACTTCGTATGCCCTTGCCCAAGATCTCCTCTTCTTCATTATCGTTCACCGGACAACCCAAACAGATGCCAACCTGATGGCAGAGGTGGCATGGAATGGTATATTGACACCCTTTCGCTAGTCTGCAGTATGTCTCTCCGCAACGAGGACAGGAGATCAACTTGGGATCGCTCGAGGGATCAGCCTCAAAACAGGACTGGCATAACCAGACAGCACCGCAAGCACAGCGTCGGCCTTCGTGCTCAGCGATGCACTCAGGGCAACAGCCATCGAAAGGAACCATGCGGAGTGGACATGTAATATCACCATAGCACTTTTGCCATGCATTTGCATGGCCAGACCTGATGCAATCCTTGCATGCATTAGCCCTTGGTGAATGCAGCGGCCCTGGTTTTTTCGTGCCTCCCTTTGCAGGTGGACCATACCCGAGACACCATTCCACTTCACAGTTGCAGCGGAATATGTTACACGATGGACATCGCACAAACAGAGAGTCTGGGCCCAATTCTGTCGAGTTTAGGCAGTCATGACACATGATATGTGGGTGGTGACGGCACTGTTCAAATCCATGCGAGCCTGGACATTTGGGGTTGGTGCATGTGGCTGCATTGCAGTCACGGCAGACATCCAGAGCACACCGGCAAAGTGGGCAGGTCAACAGATCCACGTTGTCGAATGGGCTAGTGTCTTCGATGATATGGTTCCGGATCAATCGTTCGCTGTAATTCTGAATAGCACTTGTCATTTAAGGGGATGACACATGCATGAATGGAAACTCACCCGGGCCCTCGACAAAATATAGCTGGAGAATCTCTTGAGTTTCTCCACACAGTATCGAGCCGACGTGTACGATTTGCTGAGCTGGATGTCCTTTAAGTCGATCTTGTACTCGCACGGGCCATTCACTAGAAGGAAGACTCTCGAGAGCTTGGAGAGATCGTGGGTGCATCAGTAAATCACCCTTTTTCGGCCAGTGTCTTCACACGTTACAATGTCACGCAGTGCTTACAACATGTGACAGCGCCGCAGCACCCAGAGCCACAGGCGACGGCAAGGGCGCACAGCGTGTCACA
>JBBPMC010001300.1:0-11788 GCA_038090115.1 Strobilomyces echinocephalus
TGGAAAACGATCGACACGTCGGAGTCCGATCGTCTGTGGGCACTTTACATCTCTCTCGCCGATCGATGTGACCCAACTGAGTCATATGACAGGCAGCTTTTGAAGCTGATGGTCAGCGGCATCGTTCCGAGGCCTGTCGGCTTCGTCGGGAGCGTCTCCGAGGATGGCACTGAGAACTTGGCGCCGTTCAGGTGAGCGGTTTGTCACTGTCTCGATCGGATGCTTGGATATTGATCGCCGTTCGCGCAGCTGGTTCAACATGGTGAGTTACTCCTCGCCTCGCACCGTCCCGGATGTGCCTGTTGACGCCATGGGTTCAGGTGACAAACTGGCCGCCGCTCGTGTCCTTTTGTTGCTCCAAGTCACCGCGAGAGAAAGACACGGCCATCAACGTCAGGAACGGCAAAGGGTTCACAGTGAACATCATCAGCGAGCCGTTCGTGCACAACGCCAATACCGCGTCGATAGACGCCCCCCCGGACTTCGACGAGTGGTCCATCAGCGGGCTGACCAAAGCGCCCTGCGTACGTCTCCCTAGAGCTGATCGGTCTACGTTCGACTGATCGCGTCCCTGCAGGTGCACGTCAAGGCGTCGAGGGTCAAGGAGAGCGCGTTCAGCATGGAGTGCGAACTCTTCCAGGCGATCGATCTCGTCCACCCTACCACCGGAGAATATGGGAGCACTCTGTTCTTGGCGCACGTCAAGTACATTCACGTGCGCAAGGACATGCTAACTGACCAAGGGACGGTCGACCTCGTCAAGTTCAAGCCCATCGCGCGCCTTGGAGATATCACCTACGCTGGCGTCGGCGACGCGTTCAGGATACCCCGCCCTGTGTGGGAGAAGGACAAGGTGAAGCAGGTCGCACAGCCACGGCTGTAGTAGCAAGTCAAGAAGTCACGCCTAGATACCAGTAGTTCGTGTACCTTGTGACCATGAGAATGACATCCACTGTTGTCTGTCCAGCTCACCCGGGCCGCGTCCGGCTCATCGTTCGTTCGCTGGCCCGGGTGATTCGTGCGTGGCTGGGTACCCGAGACTGGACTGACTGAACACTTCAAGCCCATTCCCCATCGTCGCAGGACAAGAAGACCTCCGCCCAGTTTGACCGCAGCCTCGTCAGCAAGCTCGCGGGTCAACCCAACCCGGCGTTGTTGTGGGGCCAGAAGATCGATAGCGCGCCCGACGGGTCAGGCGTGAGTGGATGGCGAGAAACACGGGTGGAAGACCGTCGTCACCGCGGAGGAGGACCCCAAGTGAGGACTACGTTCGTCAGTGGCGACGGAACGCGTGAAGGTGAGAGGGCGAGTTCAAAGGGATCCTAAATAGGATAGAAGTGGGCTTGATTCGATTATATACAGTTGACTCTAAATAGCGCGCTAAGTGGGATGTGGACCGTGACGATCATAAGGTAGAGGTGAACAAGGAATAGAAATAGAGAAGTGACTCTATCGAGGAGACCGTCATCCCTCCATGGGAAGGAGCCTGTGCTGTGCCCCTCCCCATCGCGCTTGTGTCTCCCATCCCGGAAGATGACGTCGAGAACCTGGCCCCGTTTAGGTGCGACACCGCGCCTTGAAAACTGAGGCGACGCGTCGCTGATCCCGAGCAGCTGGGATGATGTGTCACAGTCACCGCTCCACGCTCCAACGACACCGACGATCGCGTCCTCGAGACAACGTCACGAACAGCACGGGCGGTTTCGTCAGCATCGTCAGTGATCCGTTGGTCGACCTCGATCGACGCCCTGCCGGACGCGGACGAGTGGTCTTGAGCGGACCGACCACGCTCGAAAGCGTGCGTACGCCCCCTCTCTTTTCCTCGTTCCTTCCGTCGGACGTCTCGCGCAGACGCCGTCGCCGTCTTTCTTACTGGAGTGCACGATACACGCGTTTCGACGCACGAGAGCCCTGTTGCGCGCATTAGAAAATGGGAAGACAAGAAGGTTGGAAGCCTCAGAAGCTGCCGCCGCCGCCACCGCCAGGTCGTCCTTCCCATCGTTACCCAGGGTTACAGTGGCCGCTCAGATAAATTGACCACTCTGTGGGCTGATCCTCGTTGAGCTCCCAAGGGCTTTCGATAATAGAGGGAGGACTCGTACCTGCGGGAACACCGGTCGTGAATCGTTGCCGTTGCCCTGCTACGTGCCATACTATCGTCGCGTCGTAAGTAACAGGAAAGGAGCCATCGACGCCATCGATTTTTTGTCACCCTAACGCATCAAGGCTCGTGTGAAGTGTCCCTGCCAGTGCCTGCAGTGAACCCCAAATACGAGCGCTGTGCACGCAGCACTACATGCATGAAAACCTGAAGACGACGCATATGTCAAACAGCACATGATAAACATACGATTCCAGTGGTCCTAAGGGAGGTTTTCGCAAACACGATGATGATACGGAGGTCGTAATAGCTAGGCAGGAGAGCACCGCGGGTGGTTGCCTCATGTGACCATGAAGGTGTTGAATGGCAACGGCTTTTCGACACCGATACCCCGGACTTCGAGCCACTTCCTTATCCTTGCTACTCGTTTGCCTTCCTTCAACTTCTTAAAGTTGATCATCGTCTCCGTCCCAGCAGGCTTGGAGTAAATGCAGAGAAGGTACCTTGTTACCCGACGGCCATTTGGCTTTCTAACATCGATCGTTACCATATCCAGGTTCTTTTTCAGCACCAAATGGATCACAGCTCCGTAAACCGTCACAGGGAGGGTGTCCCTTTCTGAGGCGCGCTCTGGATGGATGTGATTGTAGATCTGGACCAATTGAGGATAGGTGAATACGAGTCCTCCAACCTTCCACATCGCTGACGAGCCGCTGTCAGTGGATTGAATTAGCTGTCTAATGGCAAGGAACTCGACGAAAAACAAACCGGCGTTTGAAAGCGTTGGGATGGGGAGCAACTAGCTTGAACTTGGGGCTTGTTTGGCGACGAGCGGTGGATTGCTTAAGTACCCCGAAGACTTCTTTACCCACGGTTCAACGCTGCAACCTCAAAACGTTCATTGCCTAGCCAAAAGTCGCGTGTGGCCGAGCGTCGGCGGCCATCAGGGTGACGGGACGTGGACCAACCAAGAGCAAAAAGAAGGATGAAGGCGCGCCTTCGAGCTCTGATCGGGTCTGGGTGCATCGGGGGGAGGGGATGCGGCCGATGCGGGGCCAGAACCCGCCAGCGATCCTAAACCATATCCCAAAATGTAAATGCAGGAAGCTGTTTGGAGGAAATGAATGACCAGGACCGGTGTCTGGTAGTACATTGGTACCCGCGAGCCGAGGGTATGAGTTTGGCCGGGTGGAAATTTGGAACTCGTAACTACGGAAGCGACGTCTCAGATAGACTGGGTGGTGATAGACCCAGGGCATGGTTGGGGCGATATTGACCAAGGTAGACCTACCGAACCACGGTCGCAAGTGGGAACTTGACCTCTGTTCAAACTCCGACTGCGACTGCAACCCAACCCTCGAAGCCAGTCATCTTTCCGAGTGGGATGACCTTGCAATCAAGATTAACCGGGTTACTGCGGTGAGACTCTTTCGCGCTTTCCTTGTGAGGGGGGTACATCACGAGAGCTGCCTTGTATACGTCGTCCATCTATTGCAGTCTCCTGGCCACCCGGATTCGCCAAAATGTGCCGGTCCACGCACCTGCTGGAGTCGGTCCGAATCTAGTCGATCGAATCCTCGACCTCGGCATTCAATGCTGCTCGTAGTCGCGTCCTACAACATCATTTGAAGACTCCCTTGCCGTTCACCGCGAAGCGTTTGGTGGGTGGCAGGATACGCACTCGATGAATCTTCCTATTTTTCTCGTGTCGCAGCTGTTCAACGTTCAAGAACCGCTCAAGCTAGACTGCCTTTCGACTTTGCTCTTCATGCTTCATCAGTTCTATGTATCTCGACTACCTGTGGTGCGAACGTATAGGCATTTTCCCGTATCGCTCGACATAATTCTACGTGAAAATGCGCGCATATATGACCTCATTAGCTACGTCGAAGAGTTCGCCGAGGCTTTGCGTGGCAAACTGGTGCAAATTCAGTCCCCGCAGGTTGGCATGTCGGAGCATCGGGACCATATCGTCATTTCGACATCTCGAGTACTTGCGCGCGGACTTTCCTGGATACGCAGCGCCCTTGTCAAATGCTCGCTATCGGTTCAAATATTTTCTCCCTCGGCAGCAGGTCTGTAACCCAAGCTCATGTTGTCGTGAAAGGCGGGATGGAAATGTCCGTGGAAAACATTCGTTCGTGTCTTCGCGCCTGGACTGCGCTAATTTTGATTGGAATACTTAGGTCATAACTGCGTTCGTGTCAACCGCCGGGTCAGCCTCCCATTCGGGTAGGTATAAAAACCTCGCGCGCGGCCGCGCATGTTCAACTATCCTCTCTCATCTCTTTTACTAAGTGTCATCCACTCGCCGCCAGCGCGCAGAATCATGAACGACATCCCTATCATGACTCGCGAGGACGGTCCCAATCTTCGCGTCGTACGTTGCCCCATGTTGTTTCAGATGACATTCGCCGACGACGCTAACGTGCAACGCCAGCCGCCAGCCAGCTCTTTACCGTTCGTGGTGGCGGGTTTCACTACGAAGCGGCATCTGCCTGGAAAGAAGGGCCCAGCACCCAAGACGCGAGCGATCCCGCCGCCGCCGCCGGCCAAGGAACTATCGGCGGTCCTTCTTAGCGTCGCTGCAGAGCAGGCATCCCGCCTTAGTCGTTTTCCCGTCGTCGCTCGGAAGGCGTGGCTGCCTCGTCCCTCGCCGCAGCGAAAATCAGCACCGAGCAACACGATCAGAGCGAAGAGGCCTCTTTCCGCGCATGCCCTTCCGTCCAAGAACCAGCCTTTGCGTCTGGAGTCATCCATACCGGAACTGCCGAAGCTCATCGAGAGGGAAAGGGAAGAACAGCTCATTGGCGGGCGCACAGCAGTGTCTACATCTGTGCCTCGGAGATCCACGCAGTTCATGTCACCAACTGAGACCTTCATCGCCGAACCCACGTTCCCTGCGGACGCATGTATCAGTCATTTGTCGACATCTCTGGGACTGGTCCTAGCAAAGGAGGATCAGTCGTCTGGGAGTCGTCTTTCGTCGCTGGCGTATCTGAAACAAGCCAAGCAAAGGCGATGCAGGACTCCACCAACAGTCCAGTCGTGGCTGAGATTGCTCAGGCAATCGAAGGCGGGAACCCCAGGAGACCATCACCTGTCCCTACGCAGTCGAGTGGATTCGCCGCTCACCCGATCTGTCTTCGTTTCTGCCGCAGTGCTGGACGACCATATGCAACAAGCAGGTCGAAGTACGGAGCAAATAATGCAACGCATCGACGCCGCGACGGGCATCCCACGTGGCTGAAGCCTAAGAAGACTGCTATCCTTGGCTACTGTATGGACCTTGGCAGTTCGGGCGAAGGAAGCGGTCGGTTCACCAGCGTGGCCAAGTTCGGCAGCCCCAGGGCGGCTGAAGTTTCACCGACGGCCTGCACTCTGGCTGCGACGATCGTCTCGCCTCGGAGGAGCAGCATCACTTCCTGTCTAGCCGCGCTCGCGAGAGTGATGGTGGACAGTCGGACGTCAGCAAATGAAAACTCCCACCCTGGGAACAGACCTCGGATGGTTAAATATGATCGCCTCCGAGACCATTCCCTTCTTAGCCGCCGGGTCCGTCGTGACTGCGACAACGAGTCGACGACCTACAAACGACCCGAACGCAAACGGGAACGCGCCCCAACAGAACATGCAGCGTACTACTATCCGCCAAGACAGCCTCGGAGGGTACGAACCCATCGCGAATCCGAACGATGATCGCCGCTCCAGTAACGAATGCTGTCAAGGCGTCATAGAATGCAACAACAATGGCGATAATGAACCTTGGATCGCCCAGCGTGATGGCGGTTCTCGCCGAGTATCGGACTCGCGCCTCGGACTGCCGAAGTCCTCGCCCTTAGACCGCAGGGAGGGCTGGAAGGGAGAGATGGTTTGCGTGGTGAGACTCTTGGTTGTTTCACCTCGGTGCACTTTCTTACTCGTTTCCAGGGCTTCCGTTTGATGCCATCAACGAACGCTTCCACACCAGAATCCAGAGTGCCGCCTTCTCCCAAACGTACCGCCACTAATCGTCCATCAGACCTTTGAAAACGTTCGACATCATCGCAACAAGTCCCACTCATTATCTACAGTCCAACGCGCTGCCTTCGTGCAAACGCCACGACGCCTCCAAGATCTGATAGAACGAGCCAACAGTCGAGATATTCACCACGCCACCACTTTTGCCCACCACTTCCCTCCATCGTGACGACATCATCATATGTTTCTCTCTCTCCCTCGCTTGCCCATGTCCAGTCCGTCCATTTGAGGCACGGGTGGAGCCACGGGTGGGTAGATGTGGTTGCGGTGCGAATATCTCGCTCTTGGCTAGTTTTGAATCTGGCGCGCGCCCATCGATCTGCGGCTGCGAGCTTCATCGTTTCTTGCGACGAGATCTTGGCCGGAGGGCGCGACGATGACGCGGGGCGCGCTTCCTGGGTCTGAAATCCGACGGTTTGTCGAACCGTGGTCGAACGATTTGAGGCTCGGATACGACGGGCGGGGTCTACTCGTGGATATGGGGAAAGGGGCGACGTTGCAAAGCGCTAGATGCGTGGATGCTGCTCCGACGTCGCGTCGATGGGCAACGTAGAGGAAGAGAGAGGGCCGTGCACTATAAGGCGCGACGTCGGAGCCCGAAAAGCGGCATCCTGCCGTCCGGCCCGCTCCCGGCGTATGCCTCGCTGGTCTATTGAACCGTGGTCGAACGATTTGAGGCTCGGATACGATGGGCGGAGTCTACTCGTGGATATGGGGAAAGGGGCGACGTTGCGAAACGGTCACGTCGACATTATCCAAGTGCTGTGACCATGACTCTGGGACGAATGACGTGGACGCGCTCGCAGTACGGAATTTTGGATGAGGCTAAGTAGTCGAACAGAGTTGAGGTTCGGTTTTGGGATGGGGGCGATCGTTTTCCAACCTTTCTCGCAATGGCATAGTCTCGTTTCTCGTTCCTTGTAACCCATATTTCCATGTTTCGCCACTCCCTCTAACTCAGTCAGTAGTTCTGCTGCTATTGACCTCACGGTGGAGCCAACTGGTATCCTTTTTTCTATAAAGCGACTGGCCTGTGCCCTAACGAGTGATATATGATCCCCTCTCCACTCCCGCGACGCTCGACGCTGGCCGCCAACGTGACGGCAGGCATTGCCGACTTACTGGGTGCGTCGAGCAGTCGCCCACTATCGCGTCATGGCGATGACGACCTCCTTCCTCAGTACTCAAGTCGACCGGATCGGCGTTCGAAGGATTCGTCCGCGATGGGTGCACGACGCGCCGCATCAAACCGAACACCCACCTCACCCAGATCGTTTCCTGGTACCCAGTCCCAGTGGGCATCCGGAGGCAGACCCCGCCGTCGCCTCTGGCGAGGCAACAGTACTTTGCCCGACTGTCCATGCGCGTCGGGGGACGCGTGGTGCCGAGCAGCTTAGATATCTTGTCGTTGAATGCGAGGTCCGCGTGCGCGGCCTCGACTGACTCCAAAAAGTTGAGTGTGCCGGGCGCGACGGGAGGGATCGTCAACGGCACCGAGCGATCTCCAGAGAGTGTGATCTACAACGTCCGTGAGATAAACGATGCCGCCGAATGGCATCGACGTAGCGCCTTGGCCTTTGACGGCGACGAAGATGTACCCCCTGGGCCCCTCGGGTTCGTCACTCTCGACGGGGAGATTCGGGCATCCGATGACGCCGAGGACGGGCTGTCCGTCGACGATCAACGCGAGACATACCGCATACTGTCCGCCGCGCAAGAACCCTTTTGTCCCATCGATCGGATTCAGCGTCCACCGACCTACGAAAGCACGTCAATCATCGCAACACACATCGAAGCGAGTGGACGCACGTCCGACGCGACCGCCTTGATCGTGCCCCCGGTCGATCGCATCCAGGAGCTCCTCGGGCGTGCGCGCTTGTCCAGGCCCGAGTCCCCAGTCGGGAGTCTCCCCCTCCCCGAGAGCCGCCGTGAACGCCTCGTTGGCGAGCCACCCGACTCCGGAGCGTTCCGCCGTCTTCTCGACGAAGCTCGGGTCGTCAGGGAACGCGCGCCTGAGGACGGT
Source organism: Strobilomyces echinocephalus (assembly GCA_038090115.1). NCBI lineage: Eukaryota > Fungi > Basidiomycota > Agaricomycetes > Boletales > Boletaceae > Strobilomyces > Strobilomyces echinocephalus. The sequence continues at coordinate 8,145 of JBBPMC010001300.1, forward strand.
GTTGACGACTGCTTGGGCGGTGTAGTCGCCCACTGGCACGTTGGGATCAACCGTGCGATGTCACACTGTGGGTTGATATGGACGCACTGCCTGTGACGGGGGACTTGTCGCCTTTCGTGAGGGTCTCGTTCTTGACGAGGGTGGTGAACACGGTCGAGGTCAGCGCGCACGCACGGCGCACGGCGGCGAGCCCGACGCGTTTCTCGTATTGGAGCGTCATGGTACTCAGTGATCGCCGGGCCAGGCTTTTGAAGGCACGCAGAAACATACAGGAGGATCCATCGTGATATGGCAGCGTCTGATCGGCTATGTAAGTCCGGCCGTTGACGAGAGAGTGCTTTCTTCTGTTCACCCGTCTTACGGCCGACGCAAGCCGAAACTACATAAGTCATGCCCATTCCCATCGTCCAATCGAACTATGTGGAGAGAAATATTCCCGGTAAGGTGTTTACTGCACGAACTACTAGTACTAACCAGTATCATCGGGCGTGAGCTCAACCAGGCACTCGAAGCCATCGAATGATCGAGGGATCGTATGATCCATACAATGCGCACACAACGATGATACGGGCGTGCAGGCACACGCGCGTTGCGGAGCTTGTTGCTCGAGACGGCAGCCTGAGAAGGACCTACGGCAAGGCCAAGGTCGGCCGCTGGGCCACCTCCTTTCTTGCATCCAGTCAATAGGGTGCCTCGACACCGCTGTTCCGTTCTTAGACCTGGCGCAAACCATTGCGGGACAAGATGCTTGCCACGTTCTGGCATTCAGTCAAGAGGTCGGGGTGCATTCGAGTTCTTGGCCAAGTTCGTTCATATCATTTCAGCTTCCACCCGTAATGTCACATCGACTGACAACGTTGCAGTTTGATGCGAATGCCACCGTATTTTGAGGAACTGCATACTAGCCATATCTAGCTGCAGTGTTCCATTCCTGTGCCTTGGTTTTAATAAAGAGGTGGACCCTAAGGGTTCGTCATCGCCCAGTCTTCTTACCACACGTCTACCATGGTCTGCGCACTTTGATCTACACTGATAACTGCTCCGCTGGATAACTATGCAAGTTGTGTGCATGCTCTCTCGATAGACTAATCTCTGTATCGCTCATCGCCGAATGCCCTGTGCATGGCGAAGGACCAGATCCACATGGAAATGGTTTCTGTGTAGTGCCGCACGGGTCGACAAAGCGCACGGCGTGTCCGAAAGGACACGTTGCGCTCGGATGGTCCGTCACATAGCAACCACATCGACGGCGGGTTGCGCACCACGCCGCTGCTGGCCTAGCCCCAGCTCCCGCGGTGGCCCTAAACGGCCCAGGAAGGTGCCCCCTGACGAGAGCTTCCGCCGGCTCGAAACCACTACCTATCCTACCCCTCTACCCGTCATTGCGCATACCGTATCTATCGTGAAGCCCGACTCTAATCCTCAGATGGGGGTGCCCAATGGATGCGCAAACGGGATCAACAGCTCTAGGTGCCTCACCCTCGCGTACAGGCTATGTACTAGGGTCTTGAGATATCTAAGATCGTCCGTTCACATGAAATCTATGAAATTTTTGAAAGACCGACAGCCAATTCTCATGCCAACCTGCCACCCGCCATCCGCCATGTTCATGGCTATGGATGGTGGGCTACTCGTAGATTTGTGGTTTCCCACAGGCGCGCCACGGGCCCATGGCACTTCAAACATATCTAACCACTGCTTGGATCCTAATGCACGAGTTGAACAATGGGTCAAGCCAAACCTGGCAAGACTCACCGATGCTCGCCTTCCTTCAAAGTAGAGTTAATCAGCAAACTGCTACGATTGAGAATTTCAGATAAGCCTGCGCCTTCCAGCCCAGATACGCCTGAATTTCATTGAGCCCGAAACATACGATCACGTCGTAATCTAGTTGATAGCAGATCTGTCCAGAAGGCGTCCTTTTCTCGATCAAGTCGTTCACAGCCTGACTGAGGTCTGCGCAGATAGAACAAAATGGGAAGAAAGCTGCTGTAACGAGGCTTCTAAGCACTGTGACTGTGGACTTTCACCCTTGTGCCTTGGTGCTTTAGTCTCCTACTAAAGAGGGTTCGTTGTCGCCCGATCTTCTTACCACTCACCAACAATGCTCTGCGCACTTCAATCTACACTGAGGAGTGTTCCGCCAAACAATTATGCAAGTTGTACGTCATATATCTTTGGTGAAAATATTACCGTGACCTGTTACAGTCGCAGTCCTTACCGTCATCGCATATGATCATGGTAAGATATCAGTTCCATCCTAGTACTGAGTACCCACTGTTTTCGTCAGCCCTTACATTTTCGAAAGAGGTATGGTGGCACATCCCATGACACTGTGCCGCATGCGTGATGTTTTCCTGATTGATCGCTCAGGTAGAATATATATGGGTCAGTCAGCCATTTTTTAATTCGACCTGCCCCTGATGGGACTCGAGCTGTGGTGCAAACGCTGGACATGGGTGACATTTATGTTCACTCTCGTAAATATCATGCTTCTCTACTCAGCCATTCTGAGCAGTACTATAGGTTCGCTATGTCGGCCCTTATGGTTACATGTGAGTTTGCGATCATTGAATATGTACCGGATGTTTACTCAGAGCGGACAATTAGTATTTCGCAGATTGGTATGTCTGACTTTGTGTGCGAAATAGATTGAAACGTGACCTTTTCGAAGTGGATGGTATCACCCAACCAGATGCTGCCAGTGCAAAGGTATTCCCTCTGAGATGGTAGGGTAGAGTGTGACTGACTCGATCGATCCTTAGATGTATGTGTTCACGTAATTTTCATTCTCGGCGCTAGACGTGAATAACATCTATCGAACAGGTGTAAGTACTCCGATACGTTCCTGGGTTTTCTGTTCATAGTTTACAGGCAAAATAAGGTTTATGATCAGAGGATGGGTGTTCCTTCTCTTTCTTGGTGCGGCCGACTGTAGGTTGTCGAGTGTGCACCCTGAGCGAACCAAGCTCTGACGAGAATGCAGTCGTCATGATCATTCGTCTATGGTCAATATATGACCGATCGAAGCTGATCCTCGTTTGCCTCCTTGCACCTTTCTCATTGGAGATTATCTCAACAGTCCTCCTTGATGCTCTCTCTGATGTTCCAAGCAAGCAGTCAGGTGTGTATCGCTTGCTTTCCGTAAGGGTACACTGTACTAAGACAGCCTTTCCACTTTTTGACTGTCACGTAGTGACCTTCACGAATACGTATCACTCTTCGTCGTGCATTTTAGACCTCGATGTCTCACCGATTTGGCTGCGGGCCTGCATTATTTTTCGAATAATGCATGGCACGGTCATGTGTGCCTTTCTGGTCGCCAAATTCGTGAGGCATACTTTCAGGGAGCACCATACGACAGGGCAGTGGAGGGTAGATCAGTACCAGACCATGCTTGCCCAACAAGGCGTTTTATATTTCTTCGCGTAAGTCTACACCTCGTTCTTTCCTTGTCCCCGCTCAGGCTTCCACACGCCGACTTTCCTATTGCAGCTTCCTTTTCTCCTTCCTGGTTAGCGCGGTCGCCTTCTTCAGAGGATGCCGGTCAGGCGGGTGGCAGACGGTAGCGCTGGTCGTTTTAGGATACGTGCCCATGTTCATCGTGGTGCCTCGATTCATCCTGAGCATTCGGGAGCTGTACG
>JBBPMC010001301.1:0-11781 GCA_038090115.1 Strobilomyces echinocephalus
CTTTTCCCTCTTTGTCGTCCCTGATCTGGGGATTGTACATTGCTTTTTTCTAACCTTCTGGATGGTGCGCACATATATACGAGCCCTGTATAATTGTACATACTAGACGTCGACGTCGCTGGAGCGCTGGTTTCGACGTTTTCGATAATCTCCTCCCCGAGACAGTCCTCCCGCGGCGGAGTGCGAAGATTGGTGCTAGCGTCGACCAATTGATCGCTGAAACAATCGTTGACAATCAGTCCGACCGACCAGCGCGAGCTTTGGCTGAGGTGACACACCTGAGGTGGCCTGCGACGGTCACCCATGGTACGATGCCACCACAACTGTTTTTGTCCCCGCACGACCAACCCTCTCGACACATTCTCCCCAAAACACATCGCTCTCGTAGGCGGTTAGCGCGTCAAGATTGGCCGTCAGACGAACGCCAAAACCGTCCCTGCAGAACGAAACGGCTGCTTCGACTCAAAAGTTCTCTCGAGGCACGCAGGAGTGTGGGAGGAGAACGGAAAGGTGCGGCTTTCCCGCTCGATTCACCTCTCTTCATCTCCCTGGCCCCAGATATTCATCAAGGATGTCAAGAGTTTCAACGGCACCTTCATCAACGGCGAACGGCTCAGTCCGGAAGGCGTCGAGTCAGAGCCTTTCGAACTCAAAAACGACGACACCGTGGTACGCCCGGCTTGATATTCTCGCTTTGTTCTTTTGTTCAAGTCGCTCTCAGGAATTCGGCATTGACATTATTGGCGAGGATATGAAGACCATCGTTTGCCACAAGGTCGCCGCCCGCGTTGAACTTGTCGTCCAGCGTGTTGCTGAGGAGCAAAACAAGTTACCAGGTACGTTGAACGTTCCTTACCGCAGTTGCTCACGCTCCGTTTACGACTGTCCGTTAGGTGACGCGAAGGAGATCGAGCAATGGAAGAGTTCAATTGCCACTCTGGAGAAGGAGCTGACTGCCGCGCGAGACGCTCGAAGAACTTCAGCGCAACCAGCCGCAGAACGCACAGCTGCCATCCTCATGCCAAGCGCAGTCCAACGCTATTTATGGCGTAGCTTGCGCGCTACCTGTCGACAGAGACGACGAGCAACACATCAAAAGGAAGGACGAGTGGGAAACAGATCCCACCGGGGAGTGGTACGTTCCGGGCTACTTTGAATCCAATGTCGGGGTGGCGAGCCTTCTTTGTTAGACGGTCTGCAATATGCTAACGTCGTTGAAAGGGTAGCGATTCTCGCGAGGAAGAGACATTTCGGGACGCTTTTTCACTCGTCAGCAGTGACTCAGTGACCCCTGTAGACTTTATTAGCATTTATCTGTGTATCGCTCTCGCAAGCAACGGCAAGTTCATCGCTGCGTCGGCCGGTTCATCACACTCTTTTTGGGACACTACCACGCATCAACAAATTGGGTCCGTTGTCCAGCTCAACCCATCCTGTCTGGTCTCTCGCTATATCGGACGACCACGACCTCGCAGCCAGCGGACAGAATGCAATTTCTCACCCAATTTGGCAGATATACTTCCTTCGTCGTACTTGGTAAGCTTCTTTGGTTCGTCCGGCGGTCTTTAACCGCTTTCCATTAGACAAGCGACGCAGCAACAGTCGACATCCAGCTTTCTGAAACCCAAGAAGAGACACGAAAAGGGGGACAATGAGTCCGTACACGTGCAAAAGGAGAACGCAGGTATGTCTAAGTCGTTCTCGTTCATGCTTCAAAGCACTTTCATTAGGCGACAGCATCCTATCCCCCGAAAAAATCATTCAACAACTCGAGCGGGTACGTCCCTTGCCCCGGCCCTTCATGCTCCGTCGATGACCACGTCCGTTAGACGATAAAATCGCAGCTTGAAGAAGCCAACCAGAAGTTTCGCCGCGACCTCGCTGAGTCGGAACACGCAGTGGACAAGCAAAGTGACTGACCAAGTCACTTCGTACATCGCGAGTGAAAGCCAGTATGTTCATCGCCGTAGTCCGTCGCCCTTTGTTGATAGCCGTATTCGTTAGGTGACGAAATTGCACACCTTGAACGAGCCAACCAGGAACTTCAATGCCGGACTCGCGTACATGAACAAAAGCATCGATGTGAAGCCCTATACGCTGAAGGTCGTTCGATGCCGCAGAGCTTCTCGAGATCGATGACACTCTGGGTCCGCGCATAATGAGCGACAAATTCCTTTCTGACTGGCTTACGGCTGAGTCTCCTCTTCTCATTCGATGGTGAATCCAATACCATCTATCAGATTTTACGAGCAGATGTATCAAGACACTGGAAAAACTTCGCGACGACGCGTTGAACACTGGAAAACCAGAGGAGATAGTTACAGCCTACGCTGCTGCACTGTCGCTCAATTCTTCACCTCCGCGTGTTGTTGAAAAACGGGCGCGCGCGGCCCTGACTAACTGCCCAGTACATGAAGTGTTGCGTGCTGGTTTCGAGGTATACTTACAACGACCACTCTAGTACGGACATCGGCCCTTTGTTTTAGCTCAAGGTGTCGAGGTTCACCGTTTATCGTGCCGTTTGCACCACTCTCGAAGAAGCCGGTTGCCTCAGCAGCGACGGTGGCATTCCGGCAGATGCAGTCTGATCGTCGTTCGGGTTCGGAAAGAGGCACCCTGGCTCATGGACGCCGTACGAACGGTTCACATACAGTAGAGGTAGCATACGACATTAATTTACGGCGGAGCAGGCCGTCGACTCTGTATATTCGTGAAATGACGATTTTCGCGCTTCGGTGTGCCACGCGCAGAAGTCGCTTGCGACTTCTCGCACGACATCATCATGTTGTGGACGTCGTCACGTCCCTTATTACATTTCTAGAAAGCTAACTACATTTGCCTGCTCCGGCCATCACAACACGACTAGGCCTCTCTTGTCCCGCGCCCAAGCAATAGCAACGACCGATCGACTGTCACATACCTGACTGCACGCCCCGGTATGATCGTGGCGCACGTCAAGTCGCCGCACCGCGACCGAGCATATTCTCGGCCCCCCCGTCCAGCTCGACGTCCGCGAACGCGACGCTGCCACTGTGGTCAAAAGTCAAGCCGAACCCAGAGTCGATCCCCCTCCCACCTCCGCCCCCAACGTCCCGGGCGTACAGCTCCCGAATGCTCAGAATGAATCGAGGTGCCACGGTAAACAATGGCACGTAGTCTAGGACGACCAGCGCTATCGATTTCCATCCGCCCGTCAGACATCCTCCGAAAGAGGGTACCGCCCTGATTATGAAGAAGAAGAGGAAGCTGCGATGGAAAAATCAGCATTTGGCAGCACGAGGAGCATGGCGAAGCGGGCTCACACGAAGAAATAGAGAACGCCTTGTTTGACGAGTAGGGCCAAGTACCGATTTACCCCCCACTGCCTCGTCACGCGGTACATCTCGAAAGTCTGCTTCACGAAGTTGGCGACGACGAGGATGCACATCACCGTGCCATGTATTATTTGTAAAATAATGGAGGCCCGAATCCAAATGGGAGAGATATTGAGGTCCAGAATGCACGACGAAGTCGCTATGTGACAGTCAACGAGCAGAGTGGTCAGCATAACCTATGGAAATCAAACGACACACCTGACTGATTGCTTGGAACATCAGAGAATGCATTGAAGAGGAGTGAGGAGATGATCTCCAATGAGAAAGGTATGAGGAGAGCAACTAGGATGAGCTTCGATCGATTATACATGGACCATACACGAAGGATCATGACAACTGCATTCTCATCAGAGTTTACTTCGCCAAGAGTGCAGGCTCGACTTACAGTCGGCTGCACCGAGAAAAAGGACGAACGCCCATCCCTCGATCATAAACATTATTTTGCCTTTAAACTGTCAACAGAAAAGTCAGAATACATCATGTATGAGTACTCACACCTGTTCAATAGATGATATTCAGGTCGAGCTCTGACAATGAAGATTAGGAGAACACGTACGTCTAGAGATTGATCGATCAAGTCAGCTGTCTCTAGCCCACTATCTCAGAGGGGAAATACCTTTGCACCTGGTTGAGTAACACCGCTCACTTCGAACACAAACACGTTGCAATCAATGTCATGCACAAACATCAGACATACCGATCATCGAAATACTGTTCATCCATTCTGAGTAAATATCCAGTGCATGTGCAATGATCGTAAACTCACATGAATCCGTAAGGGCCGACATAGCGAACCTGTGATACTGCTCAGCTGCAAAGAAAAACTGCACAGAGAAGGTTGATATATACAAGAGTAAACAGAAAAGTCACCCATGTCCAGTGTTTGCGCTACACTTCGAGTCTCATCAGGGACAGGTCGAATTGAGAGACAGTTGACTAACCCACACATATCGTATCTGAGTTATCAGTCAGGAAAACACTACACTGAATGTAGAGGGGACATGTTATCATACCTCTCTTGAAAACATAAGTGCTGACGAAAAAGGTCAGTGCTCAGTACTGGAATGGAACTAATAGGCTCACCATGATCGTATGTGATGGCAGTAAGGATTGCGACTGTAGTAACAGGTCACAATAGTATTTTCACCTAGGAAAGGACATACAACTTGCATAGCTGTTCATCGGAACAGTGACTATTGCTGTAGATTGAAGTGTGCAGAGCATGCCAGTGGTAGACGTGTGGTGAGACGAGATCGCAGTGAAAGACAAAACGGTGCCAGGGCACAAGGGTGGACTGCGCAGCTAGATATGTCGTCGAGCGTGTCATCAAAGGCTATAAGGCAACGTAATTGTAGACGCAGCGCCGGCCATTGCGTTGCCAAAAATAACGCCATGGAGGGGATTACATAGGTTGCCGCATACTAACACAGGTTCCCAATGACTGGTATCCGCCACCAGTTGCAAAGCTTGAGCATGATGTTCGGCGTCGATGCTTGATTAGCAGCTGTGCTGTATCCACGAGCGATTAGGGCCATTTGTGGGGGACGAATCGATAAGCACAAGCATCGAGGCAGGGTCCGGCATCTCAATGAAACAAGGAGTCCTTCAACATACGTCTGCAAGGGAAAGGCGGCGAGCGTCGGACGAAATGGTCAAAATAATGATGCTGACGAGACAAGACTCGGAGCCGATAGACCCTCATCGAGGACTAGTCAACGAAGCGAGTCCAGCCTGAGTGCGATTCTGATGGGCGTCCAAGCGCCGAGCGGCCGAAGTGCCTCGAAGTTCTAGTACCATCACCGAGGCTGTCACCCCGCAACGAGCCCAGCCTCGTGCCATTGTTAGCCGACTCGAAGTCCCAGGTCCGAGTTGAGTCCGCCGTGCACCTGACACGTCGTTATGCGCCATCTCTTGCCATACAACCGCTACGGTACTAGCCTCGTGCATGCACCCATTTTGCCTTCCTTACTTGCCAGGTATGCCGCTTCCCTCTACGCGTCGTCGGCCAACTCATACCATTTCTGGGATCGCAGCTCCCGCCCTACCCGGCAAGGCGTGGTCGCGACACGATCCATCGTCTTGTCCTGCTCACGTTACTTACACGCCCAAAATTCAATGATTCGTCACCCCAATCCATCTGTAAAATGCCACCTCCATGCTCTCGCCGGTTCGACCTCCAGGAGGAGCAAAAGGCTGAATACGAGTATGGTCCTATTCGAGCACTCGTATGTATGCACTTACCCGATCTTGCAGTGCCGCCCTCCAAAAGCGTCTCGCAAAAAAGAAAGCCAAGGTTACGGCTGTCAGAGCCTCGCACAGGTCAGTCGGAATGCTGCCTCCCTTGTACCAGGACCACCTAAGCACTACACTTTGCTTTTTCTGCACGACCTTTATTCTTCTCTGTATATCATGTCGTTAGGGTGTCTTATGCTGCCTTTCAAGCTCATACCTTAGGAATGTCATTCCGCATGAAATAGAGCATAGAGCTGGCGAAATAGGCACTCGTCGGCTGTTTGTCATCTCCTACGCGTACGCGGTTTATCGCCAGAATTGAACAAGATGGATGATGCGTCTGCAATTCCGTCGTTACCTGTGGCGCGTGCGATTGAACCTCCCACACACCGTATGATGTATGACACCCTGTGGTCGGATTCCGTTGAAGCTTCTCTCGATCATTTGCGCATACGAGGCTCAGGCCCGGGATGCTGGGTGTGGTTTGTGGACGAGGTTACCATCGACCCTGCCGCAGGTACAGAAGAGGTTTCTGGGCCTGCACCGTCGTGCATAACGGCACAGATGCGATCGGGACAAATCTGACAGGACTTCTAATAGGGTTTGGCCAGACAACTTGAAGTACACTCGAGCAGATACCGTAGATCTACGACAGTACATGAGTATGAATGCATAAGCATATTCTACTTAGGGATGTCCACGTCTAGAACATCTATGTGATAGCCTGCGCTGCGTCTCCTTGTGCAGCGACTATGGCGTCGTCGTAGAGTCCGTGTTGCGAGCCGAGCGCATACGTCAACGTGAGCTTGGACAGGATGTTCGGAGAATGCTCGAGCTATACGATGCAGGCGATCAGTCTGCAAGTGAAAACGATCTAATCTCGGCCGATCGAACGAGGGTCCGGAGTGATAGGAGGGGGGACCCACAGTACGATGGCTGGTAATGGACGTACATCCTCAGAGACCCATTGGGCAGACCCCACCACTTGCCGACGGCCCTGTACGCCTCCTCGCGCATCTCCTCAAGCAGCTCGATATGCCCGCCCCGCAGATCGCGGAGCGACCGCAGGGCGAGGTTGCACGCGATAGCGAGGAGGTAGAGGGATGTGATGGGGCTGCTCGGATCCCATTTCATGTCGGGCACGATCAGGAAGCGGGGGTTGCGCACGACTTCTTCTTCTTTGGATGTGCCGTCCAGGAGGTCTCGGACCCTGCGGTGCGGAGGAGTCAGACGAAAGGTGGGCCAAGGGCGGAGCGGGCTCACCATTGCGTGCGTGAGGAGGGGAAGGCGTCGATGTACGGCATGACGATGTCGCGGTACATGGCGGGGGTCTCGCGGACCATGACACGTTCTTGTTCCGTGTACTAGGTGCCGACGACGCAGCGTGCGACGTGAGAGAGCGGAGCGGGTGAGTGCTGGTAGCAGGAAAGAACCGGACGGGGGCCCCCACCTTGCGTATGTGGGCCTCTGTCGCCGGGAAGATCACCCTGATCTGGACGTCCGGCACATCCGGTCTGCTAGCCAGCCATCCGCGCATCCACGTGTACTGTGCGCGAGGTCTAGGTGATAGCTCATCGAGCGCGAGAGAGACGTACGACGTCCGTGCGGCAGGTCGGCTTGGTGGACGTAATGACGCTGGTGGACAAGTGATCGACGAAGGTGGGCGCGAACGCCGTTCGCTCGGCGCGGGGGATCGCAGGGAGACGCGTGACGGCCGCGTTGGACTCAGCGCCAGCGCCAGCCTGGTGGACGGGGAACGTCCAGAGCACGATCAGATAGTGAAAGTTGGGGTCTGACGAGGGTGTTGGAAGAACGGCGAGCTTAGACGACGAACCCACTTTGGTCGAGCACGCGCTCAAAGGCGAACGTGTCGAGATCGTATGTGGAAGAGTTCATCGCAGTTTTCCCACACTACATTCCCCACTTGCCAAGGCCCATCAGAGCGAGAATCACGAAACCAATGTCTATGACCTATGCAAGTACTAGCTATAGCATGGCTACGAACAGTCAACGGAACCGTAGTGCTGCGACTCGAGCCCTTGGTAGCTCCGGTCGACGGTAGCCTGTAGGACCGTCCACGTCACCACATGCCAATGTATTTTCGTGCAGGACTCTCCAGGGTGGCTTCATGGATCCCAACAAAAACCACGTTCGAAAAAGGTCCTTCAGTTCGTTCGGCAAGATGCTGCGTAGTTTTTCGAGACCTTGCACGAGCGTCTCCCGAGCACGTCTCTTTACGATGGTAGCATCGCGAAGATTTGCAAGTCTCCAGCCCAACCATCAGCTATATCAGACCGCCACGACCTTGCAGCTGGTGGAAGCAAGGCAGTTTCCCTATGCAACTTAGTGGATGTCCTTCCCTCGTCGTGCCTGGTCGACGTAAGTAAACTTCTTTGGTTCGTCTAGTGGCCTTCACTTCCATAAATAACCACTTTTCGTTAGACACGCGACGCAGAAAAAGTCGATACCCAGTCTTCCGAAACCCAAGAAGAGACACACGAAGAGAAAGACAGTGAGTCCATATATGCACAGGAGGTAGGTACGTCCGAGGCGCTTTCGTCCGTGCTTCAAAGTGTTCACTTCTACTAAGCGACGACAGTACATCCCCCGAGAAGCTCATCGAGCAACACCGCCGCGAACTCGCCGACACTCGGCATGCCGCAGAGGAGAAAAAACCAATTGCTACTGAGAGCGAGTGCGCTTCTTGCCCCTGTCCTCATACTCCGTCGGTGATCATGTCCGTTAGATGACGAAATCACGCGGGTTGAAGAAACCAGCGTGAAGGTCCGCCGCGACCCTGCTGAGTCTGAGCGTGCAGCCGACGAGCAAAAGACACAGTGCGACTCGCTTTGTGCATTGCAAAAGAACGCGAGTACGTTTCTTATCAGGGTCTTCACGCTCCGTCGACGACCACGTTCATTAGGCGACGAAATCGTGCAGCTCAAACAAACCCTCACCGAGTCTGAACATGCAGTCGACAATCAAGAGGCACAGAACGAGACACTTCGTACGTCACAAATGAACGCAAGTACGTTCTTGCCATAGCCCCTCGCGCTCTGTCGACGGTGACCGCGTTCAATCAAGCCATCGAAGAACTTCGCAATCAGTTGTCAGAGAACCAGGAAAGGTACGAAAGGAGATCGAGCAGTGCATACCGCCAAAGAGAGAGCGAACTGGCCACTGCGCACCGGGCAATCGAGGAGCTCCGACGTAACCAATCGCAGATCTGACGAGAGACCGCTACGTTCCAGGCTTCTTCTCATCCAGAGTTTGCGTGGTAAGCCATTTCGCCCGACGGGTTGCAGCACGCTAATGGTTCAAAGGGAACCGATCTTCACGGGAAGGTGGGATTTTGAGACGCCTCTCTTTGCAGATAAGCGAACGACGGTAAGTCTCGGGCGATCGTTCCAACGTCCCTGTTAACTCGGTCCTCAGGATACCTGCACCGATCACATTCACGGCCTGGATGTTGTCGTGTCATGCTGATCGTCGATTTCGCGCTCCGTTTTCGCTTGCCGCGGTCAACTAGAAGTTTTGGTCTGCTGCACCGTCATATTGATATCTACCGCCGACTCATCCATTGCAATGTACTCTTTTACTTCACTTTATTCAGCCCTTTTTTTTTCTGCACTGCTCTGGATTGAGTGGGAGTTCAGACTCGATGCGTGTCCCGACATACATCACGAAGGGCTACAATGAACCACACCGAGCATTGGCAGTTGACAGGGCTGGGTGGTGTGGCGGTTCCAGGTATGTTCGAGGAAATTGACTTGCTACGTTCGTATAGGCTCGACGTATGCCCCGGTCCTCGACATCGCACGAGTCTGGTCGTAGTTCATTCAAGTGCTCTATGATATGGGAGGACCTTGTCTGACAGCGTGTCACACGCATCAGTCCTTTGTCGTCACCGTGCCCCGATCTGCTCGTCATCTAGAAAGCTAATTACATTCGCCTGCTCGGGCTGTTACGATATGTCTGGGCCACTTCCCGTCCCGCACTCGAGCAACAGCAACGACCGATCGACTGCCACGCACCTGACCGCGCGCCCCTCGGCAAGAATGTGGTGCATGTCAAGTTGCTGCACTGCGACCAAGGGTGTTCTCGACCCCTCCGTCCAGCTTGACGTCTACTTCCAGGTCCCCCTGACGTACGCCGAAGCGCGGTACGTGCGCGACCTCCACCCGGCCAACTACCGGCTGCTGGCGGACGCGTACCACGAGCGATGTCGGGAGAGCGCGGGACTGCCGGGGTGGGAGGCGAGGCAGGGTTTCAAGCGGGCGGACGTGTTGGGCGATCGCAAGTACTGGTGGGGGTGTGGATATCGGCGCGCGAGGGAGCTTGGTGGCTCAACTTGGGACTTGTGAACCCGGCGCACCGCGCGCCTCGTCGCTGAGTCCGTTTCTCTTCAGGCATAGATCGTTTTCGTCTTGCGCCGCTCATGGCTGTTCGAGGACCTTTTTCTTCCGGGGATCCAACCACGATAGACATTTTGTAGCCAATAGTACCTTTCCGTATCGCACCATAGTATACCTGCTGTAGTTCTGGCCCCAGTGGTGTCGATCCGAATCGCCCGACGGGCTGTTGCTCCGACTATATCCGATTTGCTTCTACCTGGCCAAACAAACACTGCGGTCCGTTCCGACTTTCCACCACACCGCATGACACAGGAAATGCACTCATATCTCAAGCAATATGCACCGTGCCGTCAGTCCTCCCCACTGAGTCGGAAATCCGCACGATTCGTCCAGGTCGTCGCTCGTAGCGCTCTCGTAGGTCAACACTTCGTCAACACCACGTCCTCCTCAGCTCGACGCCCGACGAGCCCACGCCCCCCTCCTCCGAGTCGTCTGTCCTCATGCCCGCTTCTTCTCTTCGCCGTGCTATGAACAACACCCATGTACGTCCATTGGAGACGAGCGCTGAGGGGCACACAGGCTGTCGTTCCCCGCATTGAACTTCAAGACAAGGTGCACGATTCGCGGGTCGCTAAAGGATCGTCCCAAGGCACCATCATGATTGCCCCTTGGAAAGCGGTCGCTGGGCTGTTCGCTCGCCTAGGAGACGCGGTGATCGCGAGATGCAGCACGCTAGCAACACCGAGGCGTTGGTCGGCCCCATGACTCTGCCGCACTAGGAACGAACGACTCAGGAGTTGGCACGTGAACGAGGGTCGGGTGCGTTCGTTCGTCGCGTCGCGTGTGTCGGTGGTTGGTCTCACCTGTTCGTTTTTCTATGCTACAGGCTCTATGAAATTCCTCGGCTCGGCACTTTCACGTCGTTGAGTTCTCCCGCCCACGCCGCGGCTATATGCATGCGAGCTGGAACATTCGTCCAAGTATTCTCGGTGGACCGACTACATTGTGGTTTCGATTGCGACTCCACCACCGTCGACTTGGAGACCCGTGCACCGACACCTCCCTAGCTCGAAAGCACTCATCCCTCGTGTGACACAACGCATCGAATCCGACGTCCTACCACAGCACGATCTATCTAGCGACCGCGATCGGGCTCAAGTTCGCACCGAAGCGTGACGTTGGCCGCAGCGTCGTCGAGCGCTCCATCTACGGGCGTGCGCGTTCGAGCCCGGGACCACTGAAGACGTTAGCGTCGTGGTGGGTTACGTTTTATGATGTGCTCGTCTCTTTCTTCGCTGACGATGTGTTCAGTTTGTTGATTCTCGGCCAGTGCTCCGGCGCCCAAACGTTTGAATCCCTTGGCGTGTCCTCAACAGGAGGTCTGCCCACCGACCCAGGCTCTTCGTCAACCGAGCGCGTCTAGCCACGTCGAGATCGAAGGGAGTCGTCTACTTTGCGGTGCGAAGGTCGGAAGGCGGACGAGTCACTGAATGTATTTTTGAAGGTGTGTCTGAACGGTATCGAACCGGGATACATCTGTTGACATCTGTCAGGTTAACTCGTGGCCGATAATATTGGTCTGACCGCCGACATCACAGAGCAAAGAACAAAGGAACGTGGAAAGAAATGTAGGGGATGGGAGTCGTCGGGTCCTCGTCTCTTGCTCGCAAACTATGTTGTTTTGAAAAGTTCTTCAACAGTCACAGATTCATCGACCTTTTCAGAGCCTGAATAACTTCGTATGTCCAAACGATCTGTAGTGGACGATTGTTTGCTAATCGTTCCGCAGGGTTTCGTATCCGGGTTCACATTACAGACGT
>JBBPMC010001302.1:0-11770 GCA_038090115.1 Strobilomyces echinocephalus
TGCACAGAGTTCGTTCAGGCGAGTGGATCGTCATTGACTGAAGCCTGTGAGTCGCCTTAGCTGGCTTGCACCGCCGCACTCGATTGATCAATGGACAGACTGGGAAGTATCAAGCGTCAAGATATACAAAGATACCTCGTCATGATTGTAACGTTTGCCTCTGGACGACATTTGATGGAATCATGCTTAAATAGAAGAACATGCTCGCGAACATACTGTATCACGTAGCAGTTAGATGTATCATACTAATTATTCACACTGTCTTTCCACCCTAGACAACCGATGACTTTGCAACGTTCCAGCGCATCGCAGCGGACTCGGGAACCGCCGATTGCGTCGGCAGAAACTTAGCTTGGGCCTTATAGGATGTCGTCTCTTCTGTGAGATTTATTAGGGATATAGTAGATAAGCTCATAATACATAGAGTCGGGACCTAGACGTCGCTCTGTCCGCTCTCGCAGGCGCGTGTGCCCGGCAGGCAGGCTCGCGCGCTCCGGACCCAGGAGTGAGCTGCAAGGAGCCGGAATGAGGTGGAGGCGCGAGAACAAGGAGCCCCGCGGACTTTCGAGTAGCCGCTCGTTGGTCGCTCCTACCGTCCTGATTCGAGCCTCAGCGCTCGTCTGTCGCCTTTACAGCGTTTTTTCAGACGCTGCCGCTCATTGGCCACTCTCACCACCTTTAGTACTCGAGTAAGGTAGTCGTCATGTAAAAGCCACCAACGTCACGTGATACTTGTGGACACTTTCAAGACTCGGAAAATTGAGATATCAATTCTCAGTGCAAATGGCGTGACTTTTTACTCTATACGAAATCTAGATTTCAGGCAGTCACACACTTCGTATAGAGTACATTTTTATTTACTAGTCCTGTTGAATTGATGTATCAATTTTCCGAGTCCTGAAAGTGTCCAAAAGTATCACGTGACGTTGGTGGCTTTTACATGACGACTACCAGCGCTCGTTGGTCTCCCCCGCAGTGGTTTTTCGAGCGCCAACGCTCGTTTGGCCTTCACCGTCTTTACCTGAACACTTGCCCAACACCACCCCTCATATCTACTGGTCCCTGACCCCGCGCCCGACCCCGTCATGTTTAGTCGAGCACCGACAGTCATTCGCTACACGTCGTGATGTAGATAGTATCCTATATTTTGTCGTCGTCATTGTCGTCCTGTGCATTGAGTACTTGGACACACGACTCCGAATCGCGCACCCTAGTGCTAAATCGCGCGATTTTTTGGGGGCTTCCAGCGTCATACGGTACAGGTCACAAAGTTCGGATTTTGTAAAAGAGAAGATAAGCTCATACCATGTGCCGACACCACCGCATGCAGCTGTGCCATACGTGCAAGGAGCTGCACAGAGAAATGCGTGAAGATCGACGAACTCAGCAAGCAGCGGACCCGAAGGCCACCAACGTTCATCAGGGATAGCTCCACAATCTCTCAGACCATCAGACTTGAACTGTGGTCTACGTCCAATTCACGACCAACAGAATGCGCGAGGAACGTTTGTACCATTCAAGCTATTGGGAAAAGTTGTCTTGGAAGGGAGTTGGTGGGAACGAGTTGACGTACTTATGTCAGAGACGTATTTTCCCGTACGAATTCGAAGCACCTGCATCAGTGAGAAATTTACCATATTCGAACGACCACCTCGTTCTCTGCTCAACGGTTAGCCGAATTTTGGTTCACTGACTTTCGAATGACGTCATTCCCACGACTTTCGACTCTGAAAACCTTCCACTTACGGGTATGTACCCAGGAATAGTGTAATCGGGGCTTCTATTTCCCACGATTTGACCTTACTGAAGTGCTGCTGACATTCTGTGATGCCGGGATCATCGCACCATTCAATTGGACTCTGAAGGCGATGACTTGGTTTCACACCACTGGCATTTCAGAGGCCCGACTCGTACATCGTTGGGAGGTGCTATCCAAGCAGTCACCTCTACATGGCACAAACCTGCAGGGCGAATAGCGCACATTCCAATTTACGATCTGCCACTCTTCTTCTTCTTATTGACCACTTTGAATCCCCATTCCTGCTGAGCGGGCTTCGGTTGAGTCTTCACCACATCAGCAATAGACACCGGTTTGCCGCTTGAGCCCGAAGCACCGCGCCGAGTAGCAACATCAGCCTTTCGCTTGTTGACGTATTCTGATGCAAAACGACGGCCATCGAGTGTCGTACTACTTGCATAAATGAGATCAGAAATGATCTCTGTGGTCGACTGGTCAGGATCAAGAGGAAAAGAAAGTAGCATCGACGTTATTTCCTCCACTGGTGGATAGAGAAATGAGACAGCAGTGTCAGCTATGAAGGGTCTCGGTGCACTTACAGTTGACTGAACTATCCAATCCCTTGAGTGACTCGCCCAGCCACCTTAAAAAGTCATGGGACGGCGTAATAAGGTAATCCTCGACGCGCGGTGTTGCCACTTTCGCGGTCGTGGCTACTATTTGACGATTTGTCGCGCCGTTGGCGCGTACTGATGTCGTGGGTGAGGGGTTGCTAATAGAAGTATTCACTGTCGGGCGAGGTGCACTCGTTGCAGGAGGGGTGGGCTTGCCATTGGGACCCACCGTCATCCAGGAGCCACCTGCTGTCTGGGCGCTAGGTACAACCTACTGGTGTCAATAACTGTTCCCAGGTAATAAAGTTTTCAATATACCTTTGGGATTTCAGCGTATACCCGGCGTGCAGCCGCAGACGCCATGCTCTCTTTCACGGCCAGCTTCTTCCTCCTTTCTTCCTCCTTTTGAATCTCCTTCATGGTCTTCTTGGCCGCGGGTGCAGTGGTAGCGTTCGTCCATACCGGAGCTGCGGGCGTCGCAGATATAGAGTTATTTATTGACGTCTCCTTGGCTGGTATCTGATTTCGCGCACCCACTTGTGAGGTAGGTAAACCCCAGGAAGATGCAAACAGCTGACTCTCCTCGGCAGCAGAGTTATCACTAGCACCAGCGTTCGCACGAGCCAGGCGATCTCGCTCCCTCTCAGCGGCCTTGCGCGCCTCAGCTTCCCTTGCTTCAGCTTCTTGAATCTCCCTCAAGCTCACCGTTGCCATAACCCCCTTCGGTTTCTTGCAATCATCTTCAACAGCCCAGACAGGCTTTGGTTGAGTCGGGAGCACGGGGACGGGGGGTTGATCCCTGACTACAGCGGGAATGGGTAGAGGAGCTACCTTGGATGCGGGAACCTGAACATCGCGCGTCGTCGACTTCCTCCTTGCCTTCTGTGTTGAACCTTGAGCAGGCGGGGTGGCGGTCGATGGAGTGACAGGCTGTGAGGTGACGCTAGTTGGCACAGCGTTTAACGGCTCGGTTTGTATTGGTTGCACATTGCGTGGAACAACATCGTCCATTGGTGGAACAATGGCGTGATTTGCTTCCTCTTCTTGCTGCTGTAACTTGTTATGCTGCCCAAGGTTGCTAAAAGAGAGACTGTTTGGGCCGGGCATTTCCCTCCAAACATCATCGACGACGGGCAATGAGGCCATCAGCCAGGGAGAAGGGCTAACTGGTTGTGCTGGTTGAGGCGCTATCCACTCTGGTGCCTGGGCGGGTGGTGGTACGACAGGTGAAGCAACGGCGGGAGGCTCAAAATGCCTCGAGCGTGTAGTCCATGGCGAGGCATTGTTGGGTTGTACCGCAGAAGTCGGGGTCTGGATAATATTGGGAGCTTCCGAGATCTGTGGTGACAGATCATCGAACGGGGGGATTGACTGGCGATGCTGTGTGACTGCATAAGGAACAGACGAAGACTGCGAGAACTGCGCCGGTGTGCCAAACCGGGGCCCGAGACCGTTTGCCGTATTGCTATCGAACGGCATCCCGTTGGTCTCGGACGGCTGGCGGGAAATCGGAGAGTCATGATGAACATTGAGAGTGCCCATACTGCCGTAGGTCGTGTCACCAAAGTGATCCTGGCTCATGGTGTGGGCATGATTGACGGATAAGGAGCTGCCAATTACGCCAGACCCGATCCCGTTGAACCCATTGGAATAAGGATACTGCTCATCCTCACTGAAGCTCTGACCGATGTGTCCCGGCCCAGCTGACCAAGGAGAACTGTTGCCATCTCCACTATAAGCGTTAAACGTGTCAATGGTGGGCATCCTTCCTAAAGCATTGTTATCGTGATTCCGTGCATGCGAGGCAGGATCTGGAAAGGTCGCTCGCCCTCCAAAGGTGAGGTCGCTAGAGTACACATTGCCTCCCGCTTTGCCAGCAAGCGTAGATGGGTCCGGGGAGTCGTTTCCAAACCTGCCGCCGCCGAGAGACGAGGAAGGTGATTCAGTGGGCGAGGAGCCATTCTGGTACGAATCTAACGTAGTTGAGGTCCGGGCTGGAATTGGTTGGTATCCATTGAACGTGTTTTGTTCGTGCACCGGAGAGTAGCTCTTTGGGGACTCTGTGTGAATAGCAAGACCTGGTAGATCTGGGGAGATCTGGGAAAGGAAGACCTTCGCTCCAAATGCGCGCATTTGAAGTACACCGACAGCAATCCAATCGGAGTCGATGTGAGTACGCTTCATGAGCAACTCGGGTGTGAAGTAACCTTCATCGAACCACTTCTGCATTAAATCAGCTCGAAACGGACCTATGTTTTTTGAGTTATGATCACTTGATATAAAGGTAGACTAACCTTGCACCTGACCTTGAGGGTCCAGATATGACCATTCTACACTCGCCGGATCAGCCAAACCGGGAGGGGGACCAGATGGGAGAGGATTTATCGTGGATGAGGCCGATGGATTGGCATCAGGTTGATCTTGCGCTTGCAAACTCGATCCTGTGCTTCCACTAACTGAGTCGAGCTCCGATGAAGTGACTTGGCCATCCCGTGTTGTGTCTGATGAAGATACCTCTAGACCAGGAGAGGAGGATTGGTCCGTGGGACCAGCGTTAGCCAACTGATGTGCCGCGCTCTCTTCCTCTTCCCTGATTTCAGAATGCCGAGCGTCCTCCTCCTTCCCTTCCCGTGTCAATGTACTGCCACCAGTCGCAGATCGTTTCCTTGACCAAGAGTCACCGTTGTTAAGAACTCCATCGAAACCAGAACCAAAAGCACCAATCCTATTGCGCGGAGAAGGAAGCGCGTCCCGAGGTGATCCCGATGTACCACCTTGGGTATTCGACAGCGATAGTTTACGAGGTGGAGCGAGCGGAGGTTGATCTCGTCAGGATTAATGTTCATGATGAAAGAAAGATAGCTTGCGCGTATTCACCTGTGCTGTCTCTCCTCCTACCCAGAAAAGGACCGTAGCGCATGGTATTGTTTGTCGCAGAATTTGGATGGCT
Organism: Strobilomyces echinocephalus; assembly: GCA_038090115.1. Taxonomy (NCBI): domain Eukaryota; kingdom Fungi; phylum Basidiomycota; class Agaricomycetes; order Boletales; family Boletaceae; genus Strobilomyces; species Strobilomyces echinocephalus. Next base: position 5,303 of record JBBPMC010001302.1, read on the forward strand.
CGAGCGTTGTCTATCAGATGGGGAAGACGATGAGTTCGTCAGGTCTGTAGACTGGCGCCGACGAAGTTCCGAGTTCAGAGGCCCAGCAAAGAGCTAGATGCCTCGCATGAGTGAGGCACGAGACACAACGCAGGAATTGTGCCCGACCTTCTTTTCCACCTCGGTCATGTCACGAAGACTAACCGGCTCGTTGCCCACATCGCGGACGATACCCTCCCATCGTTCCACTTCGAGATTCAGACCACTCCTCCCGCCACCCTCTTTGTAGATTCTAAGCATATCCTCCTTGGTATATCTGAAGGGGCGGGATTCGTCACGCTTGTCGAGCTCCTGGGTGACTGGAGTGACGAGGGCGGAGTAGGTGGATGCGCCGAGCTGCTGTGAAGCGGACGCGGCCTGTGGTGGGGGGGATGGCGGGGGCTGCTGACGGGCAGGCGTTTGGAGTTTTGCACGCATCCACTCTGGACCAAAATGCATTGTCGTAGTGGCCATTTTGCGAGGTTTCAAGAAGAGTTTCGTGCTCGAAGAACGATTACAAAATCCACTGCAGGAAAACTCGCGTTTAATTACACTCCATTACTCCCCAACATCTATTTAGGGCAGGCTCATTCTACGTCAATCCGCCATCGGTGCACCGGAAGCGCTACCAGCTCGTCAGTCAACATCATTCATACCCTGACCAGACGCCAACCCACCTTGAAGCCTGCGGGCGGTCGGGATAATGTACCCAACCAGAAACAAAACCCCAAAGATCATGCAGATCGCAGACACATAGTAGTACCCGTCCTGCTCAGTCACACATTCCCCGTTGATGTCAGCACAAAGTTCCTTGCCTCGTTCAGAAACGCATTCGGCAGCTGCCTCACGTTAGCCTCTCGCGGTGTTGTGACGCAGCCGTCATACCTTTCACGAGCAGCTCTGTATCTGCATCCTTGACTCTACAATATGCCTCGCTGAAATAATCCACGCCTTGGAAACCGTTAGTCGATGGCCATTCACAGTGTGCTACCAACCTTTCAGAATAAAGTACTTTGGCCAAGTACCTCCCAGGTTCGTGAACGTATTGAGGAGCTGTACAAATCAAAACTCCCTGCGGAACATGCGGAAAACCGCAACTCACCGTCATGTAAGTTCCCCCGATCAGAGGATCGGATATCCTCGTGTGGAAGGCCGAGATGCCCACGAATTGAATGGTGCTATTGAAGTTCTTTTTAAAAGAAAAAGGCTCGAGATGAAGGGGCAGGCGCTCACGTTGCAAATCCTTGCAGAACCGTATGTATTACGAGGTACGTGAAGAATCCGTAAGATAGTGGTGTTGGGAACCAATAAACAATCAGTGTGGATAAGAAGGCAAAGCCTAAACGCGGCCAAAATGCCAATATCCAGGGGCGTAGTGGCTTATTCCCGCTTGACCACTTAGCAGCAAGCCAACCACCAAGAATTTGAAAGGGGAAGTCGATAAGGACCACGATGGCTAGGTCTTCACGACCCAATCCTTTTTCGATCATCTTCAGACTGGTGACCGACTCATTAGCTTGGAAACCGATTTTGGCAAAGCAGTGCATAATGATGAGAGCCTGCACGTCTGCAGAGAGGGCAGATAAACAATGCCGACCATTTGCGAAATCAGCCGACACCTACGCTTTAACTTGCAAATGTTCCAGATCGTCTTGTAAACGGACATGACCGTCATTTCGGATCCATCTAGCGACTCTGCACCCTGCAATGGGATGAGACCCGAAACATAGTTATCTGTAATCATACACACCTCCTTCTCGAATAGAACGAGCCAAAAAGTAACGCCAAAGCATAGGATGCTACAGAACTGTAAGTATGTGCCCATGGTCAAACGGGGAATTCCCCATTTTTGACTGCCAAGTACTTGAGCGGACGCTACGTGGGGGACATATAACTCACGAAAATGCCTCGCTGTTGAGCGCAAGGAATACCGTGAAAGAAGCAAAGAAACCTGTGTTCAGACCGATCGTCTGGCAGGTGGATGCGAAAGACAGATTTTCTTGAGATAAAAGTGTTAAAGCCCAACCGTCTACAGCAATGTCTATGGCGAAACATATATTAAACGTGTCCAGGAGAGTAAGATATACGTACCTTGTGTTGCGGAGAATAGGACAAGGGAAGTAAATACGAATGTGAGTTCGTGTATGCTGTCCGCTGGCTGATGACATTCAGTTTAGACGAAGAACGAAACAGAATATATGGACGAACATGCTCAAATAATCTTTCTGCGTTTCTCGAAATATAGAGCATCATGGAGCCGATTATGAGCTGCATTGGAATGATCCATGACTTGCGCCGACCAATGGAAGGAAAGAATGTAGAGTCAATGATGGGTGACCATAACAACTTGAGGGAATAGGGATAATTGGAGAGAGCAAACACTCCAAGCTGAGAATAAGATAGATGTTCTCGTAGAATGAACGGCACAGAACCTTGAACACTTGAAGGTTAGATGGCTGATTGATAGGGAAAAGCGTACATACCGAGGGCGAGGCCCAACTACGAGCATCGGGGTTAGGGCGGTTCACCGAAGAGGCGTGTCACTCACCGGAATTCCCTGAATGAGGTCTGAGGGGTGGTAAGCTATAGCAGACAAATGATGGGCAGGAGAGGACGAACAAAGAACGATGAGCAATGTCATTGCCCTTCTGTCTTTGGTGGAAAGGGACTTCTTTTTCTTCTGGACATTGTCAAACGACACTGCATCGTCCCGCGCCTCGTCGTGCCCTTGGGACAAGAGAGAGAGCTGGACCTCGTCACGTTCGTCTGTATCGGAAGCTCTTCTCGAGTGCCGCCCCATGGCTGGCACGCGAGGGGAAATGTGGATGCTATCCAAAGACGAGGAAATCGGTTTTTTTCGCATCTCTGGCTGGTCTTCCGCGTTGATATTCTGGCGGTGGCGGAGGCTGGGGAAATAAGGCTTCGCGGGTGACTTTTGACTTGACATGCCCGGACTAACATACACGTTCGGTGTTGACGTGCGACTTGCCAGATCGGACGACACGTCACCGGACAACAACGACGAACTATAAGAACACGTCTTCTCCCCAAGTCCTCCAGCGCCCAGATGGTATCGACACTCCATCTCCTCCTCGTCTCGGGCCTAGCGTACCTCTTACGTCTCATCCACCTCAGGTTCTCTGTCGTCCTCCTCTTGCGCCATGTCCCCGGCCCGAAATCTCGCTCGTGGTTGTGGGGCCAGGAGCAAGTCCTCTACCACGACTCGCCGGGCTCCCACTACGTGCACTGGCATCGCAGGTTCGGTAAGATCGTGCGCTTTACCGGTGCATTCGGGGTTCGTCTACCTCTCCATGCACTCCGCCTTGCTGAGGTGACGGTCCTCCGAAGTACCAAATTCTGTCCATCACCGACTCTCGTGCCATCAACTATATCGTGGGGGAAGGAACGTATCAGTTTCCAAAGCCCAATGGCGTAAGAGCGTGGTTCCATTTACTGCTTGGTGAAGGCATTCTTTGGGTTGAAGGTGATTTATATTCTCGGTCATGACAAACCATCCTGACTTTCTCTTCTCGCAGGGAAAGAAGCTCATGAAAGACAACGTAGAACAGTCGCCCCTGCATTGAGGTACCTCGATTCCCAGAGCGTCATCGCGACGTCCGGACTTGACCAATAACTCAGCACCCAGTCAGTAAGGCACCTGACGTCCCTATTTTATGAAAACGCCACAAAGGTGCGTTTAGCCGGTTCGATACCTCGACAAATACAATTTTTGACTCTTGGCGGAGATGGTCATCCAGTGGCAGAAGATCTTTGACGACACTCAATCTATTGAAGTTGTGATTGAAATGACAGACTGGGCTGGCCGATTCGCGTATGCACTCCAATTGAGTGGTGTAAGTACAGGGTGCTCACTTACAACAGGCTTGATACCATTGGACGAGCTGCATTCTCTCACGACTTCGGTTGCCTGAACGGTCAATCGCATGCGCTGGTAAATGCTCTGGACAGTCTGACGAACCATGAAAAGACGCGATGGACGTTCTATATGCGTGCTCTATTTTGGTTTGCACCATGGGTTTTACACTTTGGTAAGAAAGGTAGCCTCATCCGCAAGACCCGCGAAGAGCTCGGAGAATTGGCTCTGCTCATCATGAGAGACGCGAAAATTAACAACGACACAGGTAGCAAGTCATTGATGTCCCTTATGCGTACGCTCCAATGTGTTTTTTGTGAGCCCCGGCTGACGTCCAATTAGTGAAAGAGGATAAGTCATCTAGTGCACCATATTTGGATGACGAGCGAGTGGCAGCGCAAATGCGAACAATCATATCTGCAGGCTACGAGCCTGTGTCCGCTACGATCGCTGTAAGCAAGATCTGTCATTGGGGAACGTTGCTACAACCTAATTATTGGTAGTGGCTCTTTTACGAACTAGCCATAGATCCAGTAAGACAAGAAGCCATCCGGAATGAAGTGTCAATCGCATGTGATCCATCATACGATGCTCTGAATAGCGATTTCCCGCTACTGAACGCGTTCTTCATGGAAACGTTACGCATGCATCCCCCAGTGTTGGAGAACCACCATCAGGTGCCTCGATTTATTTCCTTTCCATTGCTATGATTTAGAACGATTCATAGGCTTCCGAAACTATTGTCGTTCCCTTATCTGAGCCAGTGCCTGGTACCACTGAGCCAGTCCTCATTATACCGAAAGGCACCATCTTGTCCATGCCAGTCAATGTGATTCAGAAGGATGAGTCCACTTGGGGACCCGACGCCGATATTTTCCGACCAGAACGATGGCTGCAACGAAATAGCCGAAAAAATCGCGACCTTTTTGCGTTCAGCCTCGGGTGAGGGGGATTCGTCGCGACTCGTCCTGTTGTTGACCATGCCTTCAGCCCACGGAGTTGCTTGGGCAGGAATTTCGCAGTCGCTGAAATCAAAGTAAGTAGGGATGCATGAGCTGCATAGCATAAGCTGAGATCATCCACGTAGGCCCTGACGGTCGTCCTTCTACGTCAGTTTTCTTTTTCATGCAAGTGTGACATAGAAAGTTTCCAGACGTTTGTCATCCGACCTAGGATCCTAGGGGAGGGGCCAAGTTCCCTTCCCCTTTGTGTCCGAAGAATCTTGGACTGAGTGCAGTTGAAATTCATCGTTTCTCGTCGTTTTTGATCACGTCAACTGGGATCCCCTCTGCGGTGGGTCCGCGGACTAGAACCTCTCGGTCTCCTGGAATCGTAGCCACGAGAATGATAAAAGTTGCTCAAAATACAGAGTCAGCTGCACAAAAACCATGATCGATCAAGCTCCAAGCTGGCAGTGCAGGTGAAGCACCTTTGCCCAGATGTAACCCCTCGAACGACCTATGGGTGGGAACATGCCAGAGGCCCACAGCAACACGGAGGGCTTCTGATAAATCTTAGGGACGGTGCAACGTGCGACGCTGGTCATGATGCAGATCACGAGAGTCAGCACGGTTCGCAGCAGCACAAAATTAAGAGATGCTCTCCCTTGGAGCGACGTGAAGATCTGAATGCAGTGTATGCTGTTCGACTAGTACTACATAAGTACAAGTTGCAATCGGGGCGAGAAATACGTAGTACTGTCAGGGGTCGCTGGAAACTGCTCAAAACCTTCCAAACGCTCATAATCAGGCGCGCGTTCACACTTGCTTCACAGCTCCTCCCGTGAGGTCATGCCAGCACGCTTTCGTCTGCCTCACTCCACCGCCTTGCGTCTCGTGTATCCGTCCCACAGGAAACTGCTGGGCGAGTTTGAAAGGCTCGCGCCAATCTCAGGTCCGGGGGACCGTCTTCCATGTAGTAGAACCTAATGTGGAGGAAACATATTGCCAACGTTCTCCCTCGTAAACGGCGGATCCTGCTATAGAGTAGCGCTCAAACGTGATACTCGAACGAAGTGCGCGATCAACGTCCTTCGTCGGCGTCCGGCACTCGTCCCTCCTCTTCGTGCCATATCATCCTAACTTTAAACTTGCGCCCGTTCATACCGTTCAGCGGGCTCCTGTCCAGGTGAACCAGAGACAGTTCGAGCAGTTTGTTGTTCTTCGCCCGCCAACGAGGCTTTCAACAGCTGAATGACCCCGGACGAGCACCACGAGTAAATGAGGACGGAGTCGGAAAGGATAAGCATTCAAGGTCGCTCATCCTGCAGAGAATCACGACATCGGCGCTACTCGCATCCGCCTCGTGCACCCTTCTTTCTTCGCACTGAAGTATGGACCGCACTCCGAACCCAACGGTCTCACTTCTTTGTCCCGCCGATCTCACGTCCTCCCTCGCATTGCAACCGTTGTCCCAGTAGACGGTTGAATATAATTTAAGGAGTGTTCACCTTCTGGTTCGTGCGCACGTGAAAAGTTTTCGTAGCGCCGATGATGGTTTGTCGACGTCCTTAGTGTTAGTGATAGCAAGGTTTATGCCGACCAGTTCGCGCCGGCGTTCCCAAGTTAGTGGATGAT
>JBBPMC010001303.1:0-11769 GCA_038090115.1 Strobilomyces echinocephalus
GATCCGGTGGTTCGGGACCATCGCGTGCCTGGGGCTTGCAACGGGGGAACATGCGTCTCCAACGAGGCCGTTGCGTGCCACACGTCGCAGGAGGGGGAGGAGGGCCGCGCTGCACTGGACGAGCGCAAAGAGGGGGACCCCCGTTTTCGAGGCGACTGCCAGTGGTCGTCCCCGCGTCTGTCTGACGCCATCGGGCCTCTGCGAGTTTCAGGTTTCAAATTGCGACTGCCTCGTTGAATTTCAGTCCGCGCGTCACGTCGAAACGCCGTGGTCGTGGACGGCTTTTGCTTATTTTTTTTTTTTCTTTCTAGGGGGGAATCGCAGGTTTTTTTTTTTTGGAAGACGTCATTCCTCGAAGATCACTTGTCGTGCGCGGGGTCTCCAAACGAGTTCGTCTGCATGCACCGCCGGCCCGGCTATTCATCCTCACTCAGGCGCTCGGCGACCGTGACGAGAATGGGGGTTGTCGATGACGGCAGCAGGTTCGTGACAATCATTGAAAGAAGACCGTTCATTCCGACGTCCTTCGTCTCTGGGGATGGAAACTTGTCATGAAACGCGACCGGTGGGGCAGCCTGAGAATGGACGCGCTTCGGTCCGTGCTGCGTAAGACTTCAAGCTTCTCAGTGGTTCGATACGGGTTTTCACCTCTTGCAGGTCGCGACGAGCTGCCCGGTGTCTTTGAAATCACGAGGCTTGCATGCGTGTATTTTCGGCGCTCCGTGATTGTGGTACGAGAGGCAAGGTGCACCTATGTACACCTCCGGACAATCTGATCAGCCGCCATCGCCTTATGCCCGCCAAGTCTGTCTCCGAATGCGAGGATGCTCTTGCTCTTCGGGTGTTGCCAAGTCTTAGCCACGATCGAGTGATCGCAGTCGACCTTGATCCGAAAAGCTCCTCGTCTTTAGGGACCAATGATTTCACAATCATACGATACATGCGTGATACACCAAATAAATGAATAAATAAATGATGGCTGCGGGACCAACGCAGATAACAACCTACGACGGGAGCCTCGACGGTCCCGCTTCCGCGTTGATGTGTACCCGTCTCATCGGCGGACGAGAGGGCCGGGGTCGCTCGTTCGCAGAAGACGACGCTTCCTCGCCGCGGGCCTCCGGCGGCAAGAGGAACTCGACGTCTTCAAACATGTGAGGGAACAGGATCGCCAGCATGTCGTCCACCCTAAGCAAACACGAGTCTCAAAGTCAGTGACAAGGGAGGGGGAGCTGCGCACTTGAAAATAAAGTCGCCTTTTTGAGGGGGCTGCTTCTTGCTCGTTTTTGTTGACGAATCGACCAGTTTCTTTTGGGAGTCCATCGCAAAGGAGGTGACGTTGAGGGATCCAGCCGAGTTGTCTTTGGTGTAAAGAGACAGTCCTTGCCGGGCAGCGAGATCAAGAATGTTCTTTTCCACCGTGTCTATTACAGTGAGCTGTTCATTCCTCACTGTCGCATCGGTGATTATCATCAAGCCCACCTTCGGCATAGTAACAGAAAACTGTCCTCTCGATGAGTGAGGTTACAAGGGACATAAGCGGAGAGCAACATACCCTCGGTGGCCCGAGTCTGACCCATTCGATCTATACGCGCGATGGCTATATGATGCTCGAGTGACATCCCCGTAAACGACGTGACAGGTGGTACCTTGGACTTCGAAGCCGTGATTCACGACGCTCTCCAACAGGAAAACACGAGAAGCACAGGTGACGTTCAGGCCAGCGTTGTCGCGTTCTCTAGGCGAGCGTCAAGTACCGTTTGCCTAAAATCATGAACAACGTACCCATGCAAGAGGAGAACCTGAAGAGATGGGTCGACTCTAAACCGTTTCGCTCCACCATCTCTGCCTCTCCCTTGGTTCTGGTCTAAGCGTATACAGGGTATATCTAGAGACAGCTTAGTTGAAGCATCGAGGTCAACATGGCTTCGACTTGCCGTTTGAATAAAGAGCATGCTCGATGACTCGAGAATAAAATTAGCGTAAACTCTGCGAGAATGGAGACGCCAAAAACTCACTGGTCAACGAATCAGCCCAAGCAGAAAAAACGATACTCTTGGCCCCAGGGTCTACAAGTTGGATGTGTAGTAAATGCCGTACGAGTGTCTGGATCTTGCTTCCATAACTTCCACTCGATTCCATCGTCTGAATGTCTGCAAATAGAGATGGGCCTTTCCAGGTAACTGATCAAAATTTACTCGCATTATTTGGCAACCTGGACTCACCGATCGTGTTGTAGTGAATCTCCCGTCGGGACGTAGGGGCCGGTTCTTCGCTGCTCAGCACAGGTTTGGGGGGAGTTGGTTGATCTTCCTGGACAGTGAAGCGCTGTAACTGATTGGGGTCGATAGGAGATCTTCCAGCCACCGTCAGTCGGCAATTAAAGGTAGTCTCTCTAAGTAAAGCGTACCTGCACACAGGACAAGCCCGGCCGTGACCACGAGCAATCCATGCCTTCATACACCCCTTCAGGTGGTCAAACAGTCTATCAACTGATCACCACCACGAGGGCCACGTACCTGACAGAAGATATGTGCACTAATCGGGTGTCAGCGTGCGTTGATTTCGAACAGAAGCCTCGCACCATTGAGTGATGTACCCTCGCAAAAACTCGCACTGGCATAAAATACAAACGGCATCTTCACCGTCGTCGCCTGAGCCGCCCTCGGCAAGATGTTCCAGATATCGCTGCCGTGCACGTTTTGTATTGATCCTCACGGCAAGGTTGGTGTCCTGGAACTTGGTTGACTCCATGGCATCCGTGAGGGTACCTTCCCACTGTACTTCTGCCACAGTGTCCGAAATCTCCTGTAGTTGCCGGAAGTAACTGGAGACTAATAAGCGAGAGTCACGCAGGCGAGAGGATTAAATACAGACACGATACGGTCGTTGAAAGCCTTTCTCAGCACAGCGAGGTCTGCGTCTAGTTTGTCCGTGAGCTCCTCTGTGCGGGTTGTCTTTAGCTATGAATCAAACCGCAAAGCGAGGGATTCACTTACGCAGACTCGCTATCAACCCCCGCAATCTTATGGCCCCATTTCTCGCTATAATCTTCTCTGGATCATCTTCCTTCGGAATACGGGCAGCAATAGAGGACAGGTCCACCATGACCGATTTTAATGCACGTCCAGACAGCTGCAGCTCCCTTCGTTGCTCCAACAACTGCACGTGCAAAACTTCATTTTGGGGCTCCACATCGACGTCCGGTGGAACTTCCAACGCTTCCTGCGCCTGGAGCTCTGCTCGAGCAGCAGCCTTGGTCTTTCTCGTCTTTTTCTCTCTTCCCTCGTGTGCCGCAAGGAGCGTCCGCTCCGCAGCGATCGTCTCCCGGCGGTCGGCAAGCAGCGCAGCATATGCCTGCAGGTAGACCTCCGCTTCACCCTGAGTGTCTAGTGTCCGAGCATACTCTTCTCCGTCAGCTTGTTCGCCAGTAGAGTTAAGTTTTTGAGTGAGTAGTTCCACGATCTTGACACGCCACTGCCAGAGGAGCGTCGATTGTTCGTTGAGAATGACTTCGATGATTTCGTTTGCTTCTTCGAACTGCAGCGGTTACGTGAAGGATTCTCGATAGAAGTTGATATCGCCACTCACCAAATGGGTTGATCTAATACCTCCGCCCTCCAGGAAGGGCAACGGGATCTGCAGTGTTTGTTCTGTCACGCGCTTCTCCGTCGCAGCGACGCTGAGCCTTCGCATAGCCATGTTCGCCGCCTCCTCCGTAGCTAATCGATCACAGTGATTAGTACCAAACATGTTCCACAGCAAAGACTTACATTTAAGAAGGTCCTTCCTGAGGCTCTCTGCGTCCGCATATGCCATGTCTTCTTTTTCTGAATAAGAGGATCCAAGAACGTGGTACACGTCTCCCTGCAAGAACTTGACCCGATGAAGCACCATCAAACACTCTCGCAAACGGGCCAATAGTGCTATTCGTTTGGCCCTGTGCTCTTCGCCAGCCGGTGTCTTGGGTAACCCTCGATCTTCGATGTCTTCATCTTCCAAGTCGGACGGTGGCATCGAATCTCGCTCGAACTCTCTCTCCTTTCCCTTGTTAGTAGCCTTCTCGGCGGGCAGGTCCTTGAGCATATTTATTTTCCTCGAATCTCTCAACGCTTGTGCTTCTTTTTTGAGCGCATCGCCTTTCAAGTTGTGCTGTGCTATGTAGGTTTTAATTTCATTGATGAGTTGTGTTGCTTCTGTTTCTGCGGCGAGCATGTAGTCCAGAGCGCGCTGATACCGATCAAGATCGTCTGAGCGGTGCTGCTGGAGTTGAGCTAGGCGTGTCAGTCCTAAAACCTAGATATTCGAGGCGGTGAGTGGGCATGCGGCATCAGAATGAAATCAAAGGCGATGTCCAGGGTGAATCCTCACCTTTGCTCTGCGATCCTCCGTCAAGTTCCTCCAGTTCTGGTCTTTCATCGCCTGCGGAACCAGTGAGCGTGGGTGGTGCGGGTAATCGACCGCCATGCGTACCTCCAAAACGTCCGCAATACTTTTCAATGTGCCCGGCTTGTTCAGCTTGTCACCCTGCCTTGTCAGCTGTCCGACCTGTATTACCCCAAATCAGAATAAAGAAAGCGCAGCGGACATGCGCCGGGGACTTGCCTGGGGATGCGTACATATCCCTCTCAACCTTCTCAGCACGTTTCTGAGGACGCTTGCATCGGCCTCCCACCCTTCATATGCTGCTACACCACGGGCATCTAGCCCAAGCTCGGCAAGCGCCTCCTCCAGTGCCTGGTCGTACACCTTTCGAATTTGGTGCAATGAGTATTTTCTTCGGGACGTCACTAACGCGAAGACAACCCACGTGTCGTTCAACACGCCCAAGTTCGATGTTTACTAAATACCGTTGTTGCTGAGGTATGGTCAGCTCGTTCTTGACGGAAGACTTCAATGTCCTGTATCAAGGATGAGTAGCGAAACTCGACTTCGACGAGATGGATGCTGACCTGACAGAATAATTATGAAACAATGATACAAACAAATCTTTGAACGCATGCTTCAGAAGTCTATTCCAAATCCGCGCAGGCTCTACAAGGTCGTTGATGCGCAAGAACCGGAGAACGCTGATGAGGTCTGAGGCTTGGGCACGCGCCGGTGTTCCGGAAATAGCCCAAGAAGATAAACGAGGAATAAGTGAAACCATTTCCCTGGAATCAAAGGTGTCAAGATGTCCGTTCACCACCAAAAAGAAAACGCAGGAAGGACGAACTCAGATCTGCCCGCTCCCATCATCTGTACCTCGTCCATGATGACCCGATACCATTCGCATACCACTAATGGACTCCTCGGCCTGCTCAAGATTTTGTATTCTGCAGCCTCTCTCCGAGGACGCTTGGGAGGAGCACGTGCCACACACAAATCCGATCGAAGAACATTATATGTCGTGATGCAGACGTCGAATTGGTTGATGTAGCTAGGCCAATCGAGGACTGGATCCAAGTCTGCGTCCAAGTCGCGCGTAACGTCGGATTCTGCGTCTTGTAATGCATTCGCCTTGCCTTTGCCTTTGCCATCCCGCTTGGTTTTTGACTTGTTCTTCGGAGCAACCTTGGCCCAACCTTGATATACGAAGACCTTTAAATCAGGTGCATGCGCGGCAAGTTCATCTGCCCACTGTGACGCAAGTGCAGGAGGGGTCACAATGAGGGTGGTCTATAAGCACATAAATCAACAAACTCGAAAGAGCCGCGACGAAACTGAAATCTCACCTTGATCTCTTTGACGTGGAGCTGAGCTTCTGGATCCCAAGTTTGGTTCGAGGGGTTCCTTTCTGGAGCTGGATTGAGAAGCATCAGCGAAAGACATTCCATCGTTTTCCCGAGACCTGAAAAAAAATGGAAAGCATGTAAGCATTCCAATCATATAGAATATCGGAAGACCAGACCAGGTTCTTCAGCGAGTATGCCTCCCTGTGCCGTATGAGGCACCGGACGGGTGGGACTGAGAGCATTTGTGAGGCGGTTGAAAAAGAACTTTCGACCTCCCATTTCCATTTCTTCCCAAAATAGTGGTAATGGCATACTTGTTGCATTCAAAGAGGCTGACGAATTGTCGAGCGGCACTGCGATCCCCGCGGGCGTAATTTGTTTTCCCTCGCGTTCTATCATCCATGCGACAGTGCGCCTTTGAAAGGGCATCAACGTTGCGAGGAGCCCGTCTGGCTGCAACGACTCGTAGACCACGCTCTGTGGAAGCGGAGGAGCTGGTCGCATTATTTTGAGAAAGAAAGGGATAGTAACATCTCCTGCTGCTTCTATAACATTTTCATATACAGGACGCGCGGGGCTCGTCGTTGTGAGGAAGTGAAGAAGCCGGCGTTGAAGACCCTCGAGCTCATTCAGACTGCGCTGAGAAAGCGAGTGTTTGAACGGGTGATATGTCTCTGGCATTGCAAGCGAGAGTGTGAAACGGACACGAAGCTCGAATGGAAGGTCACAAGCGGGGTCGTACATGCCTTTCGGAATGACATGTAACTGGAGACTCGCCTCCAGCTTCGTACGGTGGTGGGACTGGAGGACGGCACATGCTGTGATGAAGTCGCGGTGCATATCTGACAGCTCTATATTCTGCTCTTCAAGATCGTCCTGAGTGAGACCATCTGGCCACGGGATGTCTGGAAGTAAAAACAACCATCTCTCGCTGCATTCTATTGGGGAGGCCACGTGAAGTCCAGGAAGTTGTCCAGAGAACGCCAGAAGACGACCGTGATAGCGCGTCATGAAGACCCTTCCCATGTCGATATCCTGGATGAGAGATGGATTCCTCTGGAGGACTCGAAGAAGAGAACATAGCTTCTCCTCTTCTTTAAGCCATCCCCATTTCTTCGCAGTTTGGTCGTCGGCGTAATGTGCCGAACCGTGGACGACCATCTTGTCGTACCGCACATGTAGCGCGAACTGGTAGACTTGATGGAACGAGGTGTCTTCGGTTTGACGCGCTTCACCGATTACGTCGGAGGGTGATTCCCAAAACGACGGATAAATTTGCCTGCGCGCTCGAAATACGTCATCTTCGTCGTCGATCTTCCCGTCCTCACCCTGTTCGTTGTGTGGATTTCCTCCAGCGTCGTCGTCGTCGAGTTTAACGCGTTTCGCCATGCTAGGGGTCGATTCCATACGTTTACGTTTGCGAAGGATACGGCCGTTCGTCGCGAGTGTGTCATCCTCCAGATGATCTTCTTCATCTTGAGATGAAGTCCATTCCTCCTGAGAAAGCGAGGAAATCAATGTACGAAGGTTTAGTGCGGGACGAAAGTCGTGGTCATGGAAGCCTGCGCCCCTGACGAAGCTGTGATAACGTCTGTCCGGCCAGTAATGGGAGGCGCTGCGACGCAGGGACTCGGCATGATGGATGGTGTGAACGTCGTTTTCCGAGTCCATCTGCATAGGGGAACAAAAAGAAAGAAAACAACAGGAAGTCGCGTCTCGCAAAGATGATAAATGAGGGATCACGTGACCTCGATTTACCAAATCCCATCAACCTGAGTGCGGAGATGTACACGCGACGTGAGGTAAAAATACAATGGTGTTCAGTACAGGTCAAGCATTCGTAATTAGGAGGATAGATAGATACGTGAAAGGGAAGCATAAAGTGATCTGTCACACCGCCCAATAATTTTCGTACAGTTAGGGAAGTCGAAGTTCGAGACGCGAGACTCGCTGTTGCGAGATCACAAAGAACTCTGGCAGGTGCGAGCTGGAATTTGAGTTAAGAGTTAAGAAAGTGTGATGATACAAAGGGCGTACATTGAAAGAAGGAAGTGGTGGTCATTGGGTCGAGGTCGTCATAACGGACAGAGGCCTCATTGGGTCAAAATCTGTGGACACACAACCAAGTGGAGTGACCTTGTAAATAGGGTAATTATTCGGTATATTGATACAGGCTGAATATGCGGGTATCGTTGTGAATGATGATGTAAAACTAGATGCTCGAATAAATGCTCGGGGAAGTGCATTGTGGGATGTCGTCTCTAGGTCTGTCCGTGTCCGATCAGGGGCAGAGCGCAGTGCGTGAATGCTAGTCTGTTGGGTCCGTGGAAATCCGTGGTCGTGGTCGTAACAAGAGTCGTCGCTGGCTCGTCAACATCGTGCGGCGCTAGATCTTCAACTCTCGAAAACCACGCACGTCTAACCGTCCCGTTCCATTCCGCTGCCACTCTTCTAGCGTACTTCCTTCGTCGTCCACACTTCCGTCCCCGAATCCCCTCGACTTTGTCAACCCTTTGTCGTCTGGCGTTGTACTGACGTCCCTCTTGAATCGACCACCGGGAATGATTATCTTCCCAGCGCTCCCCTGTTTGGCAACGAGAGCGGCTCGAGGCTTCGGAAGCCCAAGGGCCTTGCGCTGACGTCGTGTCAATGGTTTCTCAGCAACCATGGGCTCTGCCTGAGACTCTGGGGGTGGTGACCCCGGAAGAGGGGACGATGCGATAGAAGAGGAGCGTGTGGAGGAAGACCTGGGGGTGGAAAGTTCAGGTGTTGACTCTCCTTCCTCTGGATCGTCGACCTCGATGTCGTTTGAATCTGACTGTAATCGCGTGGCAGGGGGGTGCTTGTTGGCGCTGCGTGTTCTCTTGGCTACGGAATCCGAGACACAGGAAGAACCTGACGATTCGTCGAATGTGCGCTTAGGGGACCGGTGAACCCGGAGGACAGGGGGCAGTGAAGAATCTATATTTGATGGTTGCGACGTGACAGGTGTGGGTGGTAATACATCAACATCGATCTGGGGTAGTGATGCAGCCGAAGACAGGGGTGAGGGAGAGCGCGACATAGGAAGTGGGATTTGTGTTGGTGTGGGAACCGTAGTCTCTTCGATCTTCATCTTCGTGCGCGCGAACTGACCATTTTTGGTGCGTTTGACGCTTCCCTTGGGCTCCGGTTTTGCCTTGGCGCGTGATGAAGGTGGCTTCTTCTTCACAGGGGATGGTACAATAACTTCCGAATCCGCTGGAAGTTCGCAAACATCTGGGAGGCCTGTGTGTGGACCCCTCAGATTGCGAATAGATGAGAAATGTTCCCAATCATGGTATCTATATGCGCCCGAATGTCAGCGAACTTAAGGTTCCGACTTCAATGCTACACCGAATGAACTTACGCCACATACACCGTATCACTGGCTACCTCTTGCTGTAACGTTTCTTCTCGCTGCTTCCGTACACGTCTTCTCTCACGTGGGTCCATCAGTTGACTGTCGGCTTGTGTCGCCGGAGAAGTAGATTGATCGGCGATAACCTCTCCCCCCGTATTCCACTCGATGACGTATATGAGTCCAGGCTGTACGACCTTGACGTTTCTTCGTGCAAAGTGGGCGAACGAGGATAGTTCAAGGTGGCCGCCGTATGTCCCTGCAACATCGCCAGGTGAAGGGAGAAGAGGAGATGAGACCCTGTCGACAGGGCGATGACTACACCACGCACCTTGTTCCCTCATGCACCGCAGATGGGCGGTTAACCCACGCTCATCTTCACAGAACGGTTCGTAACGTTGCGAGTGGGTCTCGATCCAATCACATATGTCCTTGCGCAGTTGAAGGTGGCATGAAGGGGTACCATAAAGTTGATCGCTTAAAGCACGGAATAGACAATTTCCGTCTCCAAGCGTATGCGCCGCATACAGCCCCAGAGAGCGGAGCTGCTCCTTTAGAAGCTGGGTGTTTTGCTCTGGGTCGGCGAGGGGCTAATAGGAGAAAAATATGAACAGGACAGAAATGATCGCAATGGAGTGATGAGTTGGCTGCCACCATCCTCATGAGGAGAACGTGGAGGACTGACCCTGCCTTTCGACCTCGTCGTGCGAGTCCTCACTGCTCGATGAGGTTGCGTCAATGTCCTGCCTAACCACAACAAATGTTTGCAACATTGTGCAACACGAAACGCACTTTGTAACGGTGCTTTGCCATGTTTCTGATGCCTTTTCGAAGAAACCATTATAAAGTAACAAAATTTCCAGTGTTTCGCACTTTTTCGAGGGGATCGAGGTGGTTGTTAATAAACCCTCGCTCCCACGTTCTGGGGTCCTGTCGCACGGGACCCGGAAATAGGGCTGACACCCTTGTTGCCTCATTGTTTCCACGCCTCCACAGCGTGGATGTACGAAAAAATGGAGTCACTCATGGAATTCAACAATCAATCACAAATCGTCATCCCAGAGTCGCTCGCGAACCGACACCGCCTGAGGCGGGTGGCGACGGGAATGATTTCTCGTTCTGACTACGATCTGATACGAAGCTGCTATATCTGATGTTCTCTACTTCAGCACCGGATCCTGCACAGCATTTGGAGAAGATGCTTACATCCTGCCCAGACGATCCAACTCTTCCCGGGAAACAGAGGGTCGCGTTTTCTTGAGTGCCTGCAAGAGGTCGTCTTGCGTGATCTCGTACTGCAACCACCCGCGCCATTCAGCAATCATCCATAGTGTCAGTAGAGCAGACGAGACCTGTTTAGGCACGTCGGCTGCTTTCTTCTTCGAGTTGGCATTCGTTTTAGGACTCCTTATCTGTTGAAGCTAGAAGGGCTGGCGGTCAGTTTACTTGCTGAACAAGGCGACGAGGACTGATACTCTTTTCTGTAGTGCGGACTCCTCTGCTCTTGAAAGAATCCTTTGATCTGCCCCAGCCCCAAGTGTCACGTACTGGATTTGCTTCTCTTCGTCTTGGCCCGACCGTCTGGTCGACGTTGCATCAATGGAGGCGTGTACGACTTGAAGATGAGCGTTGTACACCAGGGATTGAAGGTCGGCACCCGAGTAACCCTCGGTCGAGCGGGCAATTTCATCCAAATCAACCGACGGCGCCAAAGTAACCTTGCGGCTGACCGCTTGCAAGATCTGTTAGGGTTAGCAGGATTAACATCAACGATGTATGAACACAAGATCTCTTACCTCCTTTCGATCTTCTTCATCAGGCATGTCACATAAAACAGCCTTATCAAGACGACCGGGGCGAAGGAGGGCGGCGTCAATGAGATCAGGTCGACTTGAACATGCTCTTAGCCAGCGAGAAAATGTTGATATGGAGGAATACAAACCTTGTTGCTGCGAGAACATATACTCCAGTCAAGCCCTCGGCGCCGTCCATCTCAGTCAGTAGCTGGTTTACCACGCGATCAGTTACGCCCGTGCTATCATGTCCTCTGAAAATCATCAATACGAGTAAGAGGATATGCATAGAATAAAGAATAGCGAACCTTTTGGGTGCGATCGAGTCGAACTCATCAAAGAACAGGACGCAAGGTTTCGCAGTGGAAGCCCGATCAAAAATATCTCTAACCTGGAGAACAATTTTGAAAAAAGAACTTCGTCGGCATCATTCAATACGCACGGATTTTTCACTCGCGCCGATGTACTTGTTCAAGAGCTCGGGGCCTTTGATGCTAATGAAATTCAGGCCACACTCTCTAGCAACGGCAGAAGCAAGCAACGTCTTGCCACACCCGGGGTAACCATATAGTAACAGCCTATTTAGACGTGGATGTTAGATGCGAGGAACTCTTTGTCAATCCAGCTTACCCTGAACGCAAGCGCAAAGGCGACTGCTTGAACAGCGGGGCATACTTGGTGGGCCATTCTAGTGTTTCTCTTAAAATGCGTTTGACCCTCTTCAGTCCTGTGATAATGTTTGGCCGTTAAGACCACCAAAGGGAAATGGTAAAGACTCACCTCCTATGTCGGCCCACTCGACATTCGACTTCTGGAGTGGGACATCACGTAAAGAGTGGGGAACGAAATCTACTTGCGCATTCGAGAAGTCGGTCGCGGATAT
>JBBPMC010001304.1:0-11758 GCA_038090115.1 Strobilomyces echinocephalus
CGGAGACTGGGGCAGAAGTTCTCACGCTATGAGACGTACGATCAATCGATAACTCATGTTCGTATGACAGTGTATTGAAGGGGGAATCTAGCTGCACATGTATAGACACAGATGCATGGACATGGTCTGACCTCTACCTCTACTTCTATGCTACAATACTATATGAGTCCCATAGCTCGAGCGTAATCATAGGCACATAAAATGCTCGCAGTGTATCCGAAGCCAACCTTTTACCAGTAGCCGATGTTAGTGCCTTCAAATCCAATCTCAATCCATCGCTCTACGCCCCTGACTTGCACCCCGTTAAGGCCTTGAAAGCCAATCTTGTGGTATACCTTGCGCGCGGGCGCTAACTCGGACGAGTTGCCCACGTAAAGGACGACGCGCTGCTTCTTCTGCAGAATTCTAGCAACACGATCAGAAACGTCCCTCGGAAAATGCACAGCAACGACGGCCACTCACTCCTCGCAGACACGGTGCATGAGCCTTCCTGCGCACCCGCGGCCCCTCCATTGCTCCGCGGTGAACACCTTGGTCACCGCCGTCACGTTGTCAGACTCTCTTGTGGTGGCGACGAGACATGCGATCTCGGGTTCCTTGTTCCCTTCTTGGACCGTGTGGACCCAGACTATTTTGTTCTCGATCAACGACCTGGCCTCGGACTCTGCGCGTGCATCGTCGAGCACGAACGGTGGCTGTCGGAGCGACCGTCGTCAGAAAAAAAATGCACGTGCGAAAAGCGCAGACGGTACGTACAGACGTCTCGGAGAAGGCCTTGCACATGACTGTGAGCTCCTTGAGATCGGCCATGTCGGCGGGGCGGAGGTGCATGATGACGTCCTGAGCCCACGAGAGGTACGGGAGCTCGGAGATCCTTCGGAGCGTCTCGCCCGTGCAGTAGGTCAAGGTGGCGTCGTAATAGGGCTCCTTGATGACCCGAATGTCGGTCTGTCCGCGGGCGTGGGCTTCTGCCTCAAAGACGGGCGCGAATGCCTCGGTCACCCTAGCAACGGAGAAGACGGAGAAAACTCGCTGTGCGGGGACTTCGTCTAGCAGACCACGGGCGAGGACTGGAATGGAGCGGGAGAGGTGTTTGCTCCACCTCTCTTCCTGGAGGGCGGCTTTAGAGGCGACGATGAACACAGGGTAATCACCCCGCGGCCCTTTGGTACAGGACAAGACGAATGCGACGTGGTTATGGTTGTCGTATACAGTAACCCAGAGCTGCTTTTCGTCGCCCCCGCGAGGGAGATGCAAGGACTTCTTCACGAACGGTAGGATAACGTTCGCTGCCGCCTCGTGTTTCGTCAGCATATGCAAAACCTCCTTGGGGAGGTCGGCGGCGTGGGAGAAAGCGCGGGCTTGATGAGAAAGAGTGGTGCTTTGCATGTTGTAGAAATGGGGAAACTTGGCGGCTCGAGGACGGCAGTCAGCCACCTCTTTATATATTGTGTGGCGAGACAGAACATGCTTGAAAATGGGGAGTTCTACTCTGTGGCGTTAGGCGAGTTGAATCCATCCTGCACAAGGAAAAATGGAACGGGATGTTGGCGGTCCGATTGGAACCACGCCATCATGGCTGGCTCGCATGGCTCGCGGAACCGTATAAGGAATCGATTGAGTGAACAGGGTTCAGAGCATGGTGAGATCCCAGAACCTGCTGTAACGCCGCCGCAGGTCAGCGTACTCCTTGCCTGTAAATTAGCAAGAGGCCGATATCGGAAGCCTACAGCATGTGTCTCATTGACCGCTGGCCGAGTTCATCCTCCCCTGAAAATCGCGCTCCGGGTGAGATGGGAGACAATGCGACCAACAAAGATGATTGCGCTAATGAACTTTGAAATCTCACCGAAAGGAAAGGTCCAAGGACACGTTACAATCAGCTAGGAACTTGCCCGAGGGCGTGCTAGCCACAGATGGCAGTCTGGCGGTGTGGAACGCAAGTAATCTGACCTGGTTGTGGCGTTTGGACTCGTGTGCAAAGGCGCAGCCCAGTCGAGGTGATCATGAGCTGTATCAAGGTCACCGATGCTTCACCGAGGCGACACAGCCACAGATAGAGGTTCCTCGTGGGTCTTTTTGGCGAGCCGAATAGTGGCAGTCCCGCGCCTAGCAGCCCTTAAAGAACGTGTGGGTCCAACTGTTGGTCGTTTGGCATGCTGTTGCAGTTCGTGCGGAAGGATCAGTCACGGCGAGCTGATGACTTCCCACAGAAAATGCTACCGTCAGAAACCCGGTCAAACGTATGTTGACGTCCGGCGCCACCCGCCTCCACCAGCATTGAATATGCATAGGTCCTGCCAATCTACAGGATGGCCTCGGTAATCCGGATCCACGGGATCCAGTTCCGGGTTTATCGCGGCGCGTTACATAGTACGACGAAACGTTCCAAGCTTGATTGATGGTCAGGTCTAGAACTTCTAATCAGGACAACTTCCCAAGTTCCCATAGCAGCCTTAGAAGAAGCAGTTGGCCGCTCACGCTGGGGCGAGTGTGCGCTGGGTGAGCCTATTCAATAGCCTCCGCTCCGTTCTCCTATCCACACGGCGTGGTGTTTGGTCCCCTGCGACAGGCCGTCCGTAAACAGTTTGGCTCGCAAACATGGACATCTCGGCCACCCTGGGCCGCAGTTGACGTGTCGGTGAGCTGAACCCAACCTCAGTGATGGCAATCTTTGAGGCCGTCGGCGGAGATCTCGTGGACCTCTCCCGCGCCCAGTTGGCGGAGCGATGACGAGAAACCAGATTTTCCACCAGATAATGTTCAAGGGCGGGTCCGGATCACGTTTCTTGGCTGTAAGGTCGCCGTCGAGGTAAGGGAGATTGGGGGGCCAATGGAAGAGGCTTGGAACGAGGAATCTTTTCCGTTATCGAACAGCCCGCCGGACGCCCGACACGTTCCCTATGCGGTGTTAGTGGTCATCAGAACGGTCCATGCAGCGCGAGGACGCAGACAACCCTGTTCAATCAATTATCGCTTGAAAACAAACAGGCTTCTGAGCATCTGGTTGGCTTTACAGTTGACCGATCTCGTGCGTCATGGACGTCACTTGCACCGTCGAGTTGATGATATGATCAATGGACGCCTCGATCCGGGCGGCCTAGCTCACTTCCACGAAACGACCGAGGGACGGAACGTTTTGAAGTGAGACTCACTGGTCTGCTCTCTTCTTCCAACGATTCTGCCACTGTGACCATAGGTCTCTCGTTATGGTGCAGCCGAGGCTGTGACCGTCACTGGCACTGAGATGGAGCGCATGCAGGGGTCAGCGGGTTTGTGATGGTCAGTCCGAGGCTCATATTGCCTCGGCGATCCTCGTCCTCCAGAATAAGTAGGTTGGAAATGCATT
This sequence comes from Strobilomyces echinocephalus, assembly GCA_038090115.1. Taxonomy (NCBI): domain Eukaryota; kingdom Fungi; phylum Basidiomycota; class Agaricomycetes; order Boletales; family Boletaceae; genus Strobilomyces; species Strobilomyces echinocephalus. Next base: position 3,350 of record JBBPMC010001304.1, read on the forward strand.
AGACGGCGACTGGAACAATTAACGTGATCCGAACCAACCTGTAGTCACTGCTGCATGACACATTGTTAAATTGACACCTTCACCCATTTGGGCCTGTCTGACGAAGTGCTGCGTCCGTCGTAAAGTTGAGGCGGAGTCAGAGCCGTCACGTTCTCGATCCACGGACCAGGGCAAGGTTCTGGTGTCAGATAAGACGGATATTCAGGATATCGACATGACGCCAGTCGTCCGCCATCGTCCATCTACCCCATCGATCTCCGACTCACCTTCACGTTCTTTTGCCCACATCTCGACGAGCTAGTAACGTGGGCACCGTTACACTGTAAACTCCCTGTTTGAATTGACTTGGCGACTTCCCCCTCTCAGCCAGGCTGACAGTTCGCCGACCAGATGGCAAGAAAAACACTCACTCAGGATGATATGCGATCCCGTTCAGCACTACACGAGGCAATAGTCAAAGGCGACTTCCAAGTGTTCTTGCTCCTCTCTGACACGTGCCGCAGTGTCACAGTGACAACGAGCTATCATGCCGGCCAGTGTCGTCAACGTTTCAACTGCCACTGTCAAGCAACGGCTGTTGGCAGCTACCGTCCCGCCAGTGAGCCATGATCATCATGATTTGCCTGGACACCGTAGCCTGCTAGTTTCAACCCTGCGGCATGCACCGCTTCACACGTTACTTCTCAGCTTATTTATGTATACTACGCCGCTGCATCAACGGAACAGAGCTCCCAGTGCTACTTGATGTGAGTGGCCGGCATCCTAGCCCACTTCCTGAGCACGTTGACCAAGTTCGTTTCAAGTACGACATACTAAATATTAGATATAATTACATCTAATACCATCAGACCTGCCAGATCTTCGAACGAGCAACAGCGTAGCAGCAGCGCCGATAGAGACTACGATACTTTTTCGAGCGCTCTGGATACAGGGCAGACGGCATGATCACGCCGGCACGACGACGATCCGCTCCGTCAAAAACCGCGACAAGACCTGCGTCAGATCCCTGCCCCGATCAGACTTGCCAGACACCTCCTCGCTCTTCGTCAACACCGGCCGCGCGCGCGTCAACAACGCCTGTAGATCGGCCGTCATCTCCCCCGTCATCCCCCGCCTTAGCCTCTCCGCCAGCGCCCTCGGCGCCCGGCCCTTGCTCGCGTCCAGCTGCGCATTGTGGGGGTGGTTGTGCTCCTCCGCCTCCGCCTCGGTCGACGCGGGGTCGAAATCGGGTTTGGAGAGCCACATCGCGAGCTGGGTCACCGCGTAGACGAGGAGTGCCTCAAGCGTCCGTCGGGCTGTCAGCGTGGCCTGGCTCGCGGCCAGAGGCACGTCTTTGAGGGAGGTGGAAGGAACGAGCGCTTGACCAGCGGGACGGTTGACCAAGTTTCGCAGCACGTCGAGCGTACAGTTGGCTAGCTCTAGTAGCGTCCCCAACGACGTCGGTTCTCCCAGAACGACTTTAGAATGCTGAAAACGTGCAAGACGGAAACACTCGGTAAAAACTTGCGAAAGAGGAACAGAAATGACGTACCGGGACGATGAGCGCCTCGTGAAGAGGCCATTCCTCTTGCTCCTTCAGGAGAACGTCGTACGCCCGACTGACGCTGACGAGCGTCGACACGATCGAACTGCACAGCCTGAACATCACGTGGACCAGCCGCGCCGTGAGAGGATGCTTCCGTAGATCCAGCATCTCAAGCTGGGTCAATGACGAGTCCATGGACTCCTTCTCCATCGCCGCCCGTTCCTCGGGGGTGACGGGTTCCAAGAGCCTGGCGAGGTGGTTGGGATGGGTCAGCGCGTAGTTCAGTTGTTGCAGGAACACGAGCGCGCGCGTCGAGAACACGCGGAGCACTTTCGTGACGACCGGGTTCGGGTTCGGGTTCGTGGAAGGGGGCATGCTCTCCGCGATGGCGTGAAACAAATTGACGGTCTGCTCCATCTCCTCCAATAAAGGTAACGTGATGGGATCGCCGATACTCCAGGAAAGGGCGCGGGCGATTTGCTTTCCGTAGAGTTGGATCATACCGCAAGCGTCCGCGCTGAAGAAACGATGCTGGTTCCCCAACGTGTAAACAACACCAGCCACGATGGATAGCATATAACAATATGCTCGGTGCGCCGGGCTGCGCTCGCCCGGCAGTTCCGGTAATACAACGTCGATCAAGCCATCGCTGATGGCTGCGCTGATGCTGTTGTTGCTGTACGCCGCGATGACCCCTTCGCTCGCAAACCTCTCTGCCCCGGACGGAACACTGACGAGAGCCATGTGGAACAGGAAGACGTGCGGGGCGTAAAGCGGCATGCGCCGGGCACGAAGCAGGGGAAGATCCGAAATACCAGCGACGTCCGTGCGAACGAGCAACTCGAGGCTTGATTTGATCGCGTCCGTCTCCTGGCACCTCGTGAGCCAAGGGAGCGACGACACGCTAACGTCTGGACGAGTGCACTGCTCGAACACAGCTATAAGGAGTTCCATGTCACGGTCGAGATCGAGGTCCCGACGCGTTCGCGCCGAGTCAAACGTCAAGCGAAGCGCATCGACGACGAGATTCGACGTCGTCTCCACGAGACTGGTTATCTTCAGGCGTTTGGCGGCGTTTACGACCTTGGGCCGGGTGGTCAGATTTCGGCTTTGCCGAACGCAGAAGTACAGTATCTGCAAGAGCGTCCGGTGGTATGGAACAGACACTTTGGCGAGGAACGACGCGGAGGGGGGTTGCGCCTCGTTTTGCAGCAGATCATGGACGTTGGTGATCAACGTCATAAACGACTCGACCTCGGCGTCCGCATCTGTAGTAGAGAACCACGCGACCTCGAGAACGGAGAGCAGAAGACCTAGTCGGACCCCATGAATAGTCGCCATCATGTCCCCTTCTCTCTTCTCGTGTGCCAGCGCTCCAGAGATGGTAGACGCCAACCCCAGCAAGCTTGGCCGCGTCCCTTGTTCGACACGGATGAAGGGTAAGATCTGCTTCAACAAGAATTGCCAAGCCTCGGCCATGGCGGTCTGCGAATGCGCCAGAGAGAGGTTGAGGTTGATCGACAACACCTGCTTCTCGATCAAATCGATTTCGTCCTCGTCGATGGGGCATTGCTGGAGTCTACTTCTCAGCAACCTCGGCGAGAACATAAAGTTGTCGCCGAACTCGCGCTGCGAGACTGGGTCTTGCGATTGAAGTTGGTCGAGTGAAAGTCCAGGGAAGTCTTGCGAGAACTGCCCAGACAATTTGTCGTACAGACTTGGATCGTAAGAACTCGAAGAGCCCTCGAGGACAAGTTCGTTGAGGTGGTCGTCGCCCTTGAACGAGGGGATAAACTGCGTATAGCTCAGCGGTTTCGAAAGGGGCTCGACGGCATTTTTCGGTGCTGGCTGGAGGAATATATCCTGTCCGATGATACGGATAGCGTACGACTTCACCATCCCGCGATAAGCTTGGACGGACACAGCCTCATGAAGACTAGACCGTCGTGCGCCGTCCGCCACGACAAACGATTCGACTGTGTAATCTGGATCCGGCCCGATTTCCTCTCGAGCGATAGCAGCGATCTGATCCCAGAAATCCTTATTCTGACGGGCGCCGTCGATGACGCCTTGATGTTCTAGGCCATGCTGCCACACGACGTGGATGAAATGGAGAACGGACGCGAGGAGCGAGGGATTGGCTTCCCAGAGATCCTTCCAACGTCCAAGGGTCTTTGTCGCTATCTCCAGCGCACTCTTCGACTTCTTCGCACCTCCTCCCTTCTCTTTCGCTTTCTCCCCCTCTTTTTCCTTCCCTTTGGAACTTGGGATGATGAACTCACCAGTAACAAGGAGTTTGGAGAGCGCAGGTTCCTTGTCCACAGCGAGGGAGATGAAGCTCCAGACCACACTCCGAAGAGGAAACTCTTCGTCCGGACGTTCCACTATGCGGACCAGGGAAGCCACCGTTGCCTCCGGATTGGACAGATGGCCAATGATCGTCGGGGGCGAGGGAACGGCTAAGGAAAGAGAAGCACACAGAACGTGAAGAACGCGTATGGCCTCGAAAGGGACCACGGTACCCGCGTCCCTCTCCTTCACGAACGTGGCGAGAACATCCACAGGATCCACGCGGGCTCTCGCAGAGTCCGAAAAACCGGTCCCTCCGGCCACCTTCGCACAGAGCGCTTGTTCAAGCAAGGACGGCTTGTTGTTCTTGGGAGCCATCAACTTGTAATTGAGAACTAAGCGCGCAAGTCGAAGGTGAGACTCGAGCAAGTATACCAAACGACGGACGTCTCCGAACCTCCTGGCATTGTAGAGCGATCCGAGGACGTTTGGGCTGGCTGCGATGGCTGACACGAGAGGATTGATCGTAGAAGTGGTCGCTCTGAGGAGGAACGTGTCGATGACGGCCTGGCTCAAAGTAGGGAAAGGTCGATCGCTGACGGTGGGGGGTGACTGGAAAAGAATGTTGGTGTAGAATGATGATATCCTTCGGCCAATCTCGAAGCGATCTCCAAGCTGCGCGTATTTCCATCCCAAATGTTCCACCCAGATCTCGCCGTGTACGATGCTTGCGGCTCGCATGAGAACCTCCTCCTTGACTTGCCGTAGACGCTGGTTGTCCGGTGGGATGGTCAATACGGAGACAAAGGCTTCTTGGAGAAGCTGCAGAACGAGATTCAATAGCGCGAGCGTCATCGTATATTGACCCGTCGCCCTTTCGGCAGGAAGGGCGACTGCCGCGAAGCCAGAGGTTTGGCTGGGACCGAAGAGCGCCGTTGCGGAGCGGAGATAAAGCCAGACTCGGAGAGAGTATTTAGGCAACGTAAGCAAAGCCGAAAGCACGTTTATCGCCGACGTCACGAGCTGGGTGCGAGGGAAACCACGCGCCTGAGGACGACCGAGAACTTCTTCCAAAATCATCGTGATCAGTTGCACCAAATCTGCGGAACTATTATCTGTTTGGTTGGCAGCAGGGTCACCAGTCTCGAGAGATTCCAAGAGCCCCTCCGCCAGAACGGGCTTGTCCTGTATAACGCTGCGTATGAGGTCGAGCGCGTCCGTGGCAAGCGCTTCATCGCCTTCATCGCCAGTCTCCATGCCGACATCCTCCAGTTTTAGGGCCAATGGCGATGAACCAGGACCCGTTCTACCGAATGTCACGTCCTGATACAAGTCGGCTGTGCCCGCATGTTTGCTCCGGCGCGTAACATAATCCGACAGCACGTCTAGGACAACCTTCCAGCCGCTGTATTCGTGCTGCCAGCATACTGCAACGAAGTCGCCGCTGTCACCACTAAGGAGCCGTCCAGTAGACCGCGGAGGGATGATCGAGCCACCGGGCAGCCGGATGGCGCGGATATTGGCATACGTCGGCCCCGACGCTGAAGCAGAACGGCCGTACTGAACCCTCTCATATACCGCATTGGGTCCCGTGCACGACGAAATAGGAATAACGAGTGAAAACGTCGGGAGCTTGTCCATGTAATAGAAGACATGCTGAGCGCAAATCTCCCGTTCAGATTCTTCTTCCTCGTCGATGGACCGAGAGTATTCCGCGGAAGATGTTACGCAGAGGGGATCGGTATCAAGGAACCCAGATGCAGTCATGGCGCGAAGGAGTCTGACCAGAGGTCTGAAGTGGATCGGGAAGCGCGACCGAGCGACATCTATAATTGCCCGCCGTGCGGCGCCTTGCCGCCAATCGCCCTGCCAGAACTGTCGACATATGCCAACCACAGATCGACTTTCGCTCCTTCCGAACAAGGCGATCCACACCTCGGCAAGCGAATCGAAATCTGGAATCAGTTCTACCGGGACCAGCTCCACGATAGCCATCAGCAAGCCTGATGAGACATCAGTTATCGTGGCTACGTCAAGGCATGAGCACTTACCCTTCAACACAGAACGGAACGCGATAGCGTTGGGGTCCGTTATGGTAGAGCCTGCCTTCCAAGCGACCGCGGTGACGAAAAGCGGCGAAGTCGTCAGCAAATCGTGCAGCAACTTGAACAAGCCCACTTCATTGCTTAACGCCACGCGTCCCATCAGGACGTACGGAGGTTCGCGCTCTTTGCCGCGCGACGGATGGGCAAGCGTTGAATCATAGAACGACCGATACGAGTCAGGGATCTCCTTCATCTCCGTGATCTTGGCGCCTATTCGGGAAAGCACGAAAGCCCATCCTAGGTACGTACACGCGTACTGGTTGCCGGGATTGGAGGTGACGAGGTCATGTATCCGTTTCAAGGAGTCCGGGGAAGCGGTGTAGAGGGCCTTTTCCGAAGGGGCCGCCGATATTTCGATGCCACCGGGCTCGGCCACCCTCTCGAGTTCCAGTACTTCAATCGTGACGAGTATCCAGAGACCAGCGATGTCTTGGAGGATCTGCGTGCCTTCTTCGTCCAGTAGAAGCGTCGAGTGCTGTTGCGAAGAACCGAGGTTCGTGTTATAAGCAGCTTCTAGCAACTTTACCACCAGCTCGCCCTCGCAAGGGACATATCCCCACATCGCCCAGAAAAGCACTTCCAGCACTGCCAATTGTTCTCTAGAATTCTGCTTGGCCCAACGGGACGCGGCTCTAGGATCCTCGCTAAAGGCGTTCGGTATGCTCTCTTCAGTTTTGCGCAGGTATTCTGCAACGAGTGAGTCGACGAACGCACGACCGTCCGGAAGAATGTCAGGGAGGGCCTTCGTGGCGATGGCGTGTATCGGGTCCGCGGCATCCTCTTGAGCGCGGAAGAGTGGAAGAAGGATGCGAAGAAGGAAGAGTCGCTCGGAATAGTAGAACGGCGTGATGGCAGCAGTGAGCTCCTCCACGAGATTCTTGTCCGACCTAGACAGGGAGCTTATTGATAGACCTTCGTCGTGGAGGAACGAGCGCAGCAGGACGAAGGCCTGAATCTCGTCGATCTCGAAATGCGAGCTGAGGGCAACGGCGAATTCCTTTGAGACCTCGTCTACTGCCAAAACACATCCATCTGGCAGCGTCACCGTGCCACTTTCCACCGCCTTGCGCGACGCAGGGGTCTGCTTTCCGTAAGGCTTCGAGACATCACGAATTTGCGCGATGCGGGGCGTTATTTTTTGGGATAGCTGTTCCACCGACCCTCCGTCGCGGCGACCAGTGAGAAATGAGTGCAGTTGTTGATAGGTGCTATAGCAAAGGCGAGGTCAAAAACCAGACTGGATGTAATATACATCGACTTACACGTCGATCAGCGACGAGCGTTGCGACGATTCCCCGGACATGCTCGGCCGCGAGCGTGAACTTTGAACAAGGTGTTATTTGTTCAGCTTTGTTCTCCAAGGCTCTCGCCAAACATATCAACAAGGCTACTGCTACACATGTACTTACTTGTGATACCGTACTATGCACTAGTCATACCCAACCTCTAGCAGAGCCACGTCCACCGCCATGTCCCCTGTCCCTTTCCACCACGAACATCGCATCCCGCATCGTCACCAACATTCTATTGTCTTCCTCGAAGGTTTGACCAGTCCCTGCTGTAGTCTTCTTGGAAGACACGTACGGACGAGCCCACGTGCCACCAGCAGCAGACGCTGCAGGTGCCGTTGTCGTTGCCGGACTCGACGTCGGCGCCGGTGCCGTGGTCGCAGTTGCGGGCGTTGTGACCACTGGCTTTGGCTTTGGAGTCGTCGTTGGGGCGTTGGCGGCATTCATCCACGCGTATTTCCCCCCGAGACCCGCCGCTTGACTCGCCACGGCATTTGACATCTTCTTGCGCACGTCTTCCGACATGTTTCTTGCTGTGACACCGGGACCCTCCTTTTTCTTCTTCTTCTTGGGTGCGCCGTCCTCTTCGTCTACCGCCATCCCGACTCCGCTTCCAGAAGCTTGTGCCGCTAGGTTGGCTGCGTGTGCAGCCGCAAGATCGGCCCGCTCTTTGCGTTCCCTCCGAATCTTCATTTCTTCCTCTCGCTCGTTCTTTTCTAAGGTTGCAAGCTGTTTCCCGAGGTCGTTACGGATAATAACACTCCACATCGGGGTGCCGTCCTCATATATAGATGGCGGTTTGTCGTATTGCGCGCTGGTTCGGTGATGAGCGGCGGCGGTCATCGCCACGACGAGATCTTGTAGTCGAGCGCGTAGAGCAAGGGCGAGATAGTTCACGGAATCTTCTGGGACCTTGACGATCTTATGTTGGGTTCCAATGCTGCGCATGGTTGGTCCGAGAAAACGGGTGTCAAAGGATGGGTTCGTGGGCTGCTTCTTCGAGCGATCCTCGAAAGGGCGATATGCTTGGTGCGAATCGTATGGCCGTTGCAGACTCTCTTCCTCGGCCTAAGTGTATATCATCGGATTGTGGACAGAACGAAAAGGGGATGCAATACCCTCAGGTCAACGCCGGCGCTACCGAGCGCATCATTCAGTGTGGCCACGTCGGCAGTATCGACACCACTAGCAGCACCGGCAG
>JBBPMC010001305.1:0-11756 GCA_038090115.1 Strobilomyces echinocephalus
TGCGTCAAAATCGCCTCATCTAAGGCGCGACCTTCTCCGAGGCGTGAGAAACGGGCGAAGAGGGAGTTGCCGAGGTTGCTGAGAGGACGGGGCTTCTCGGGGTGGCCATCAGGGATGAGCTGAACGGCGTCTCTGTGAGTCAAAATTGCCTCATCTAGGTCGCGAACCTCTCCAAGGCGCTCAAAATGAGTGAGGAGGGAGTTGCCGAGGTTGTTGAGAAGAGCAGGCTTGTCTGGGTGGCCATCAGGGATGAGCTGAACAGCATCTCTGTGAGTCGAAATTCCCTCCTCTAGGTCGCGAACCTCTCCGAGGCATGAGAAACGAGTGCGGAGGGAGTTGCCGAGGTTGTTGAGCAGAGTGGGCTTGTTAGGGTGGCTAACAGGAGTGAGCTGGACAGCATCCCTCAGAGTTGACACAGCATCCTCAATGTCGCCAAGTTCCCCAAAACGCGCGAATCGATACTGCAGCGCTATCCCGAGATTACTTAGCATGCAGCAATAGTTTTCATCCCGAACCGAAGTAGTCTCCACCAACCTCCTCGTAATCGTGGTTGCCTGTTCCAGGTCGTTCACTTCACCTGACCGTTCGTAGCGTTTCAATAAGGTAATACTTGAATGCCATGGGTCCTGGTCCATTACGCCCGACCTGAAATTCTGCTCCACTGTGGATACCTCATTCCATCGGTTCCGCGCAGGATCTATCCGACATGCAGCACCCATTTCAAGCATCACCCTCGCAATCCTGTTTTCGTGGCTCTCTCCGGAGCTGAGATCTAGCGCCTCATGCAGCAATTGCTCCCATCGTACGCCATCCATTTGACCCTTTGACCTATCGTATTCCGCAAAAGATACGAGGGCCAGCTGAATTAGTGTTGAGGGACGATCCATGTGACCAGTAGGACGTCTGCACAGTGCATCCCGATACATCATGAGCGGGATCTCTAGAGAAGCAGCTGTACTCTCCACTTGACAGAGTATGAATATAGCCATCGCCAGGTTCGACTGGGCTGCCGCACGACAAGGATGATCTGGCGGACAGATGTTGTACGCCTGTTCAAACTTTGCGATTGACAGTTCCAGATGTCGCCTTTCCCCACACCTTCGGTAGCGCGAGAGTGCACTGTGACCCTGGTTTGTTGTGTCTTCCAGTTCTGCTGGCAATTCCAGGTACGACTATGGGGATACGTCGATTAGCGAGTATGCGTCCGTATGGGCACGTACCTACATTATGAGGGAGAAGCACCCTCAGTCCTGGTGAATCCGCCTGCCGTTGAATGGTCACCAGTATGGATGAACACGGGATACGACGTCCCCTTCCTTCTGGAAGAACGTGAACGCTGGCCGAGTGTGAGAAGCTATCATGGTTCCAAACACTTGGCTCCGCTCACGAGCATCTGATGCGCTACCACGCAACAGTTCCCCGAGGGTCACTGTCAACTTTCGCAGCTGTTCCCCGGCACCGAGCATGGGTTGGCATTCGAAGGATGCATACACCTCGAGATGAACGTCGGCCAACAGGTCTAGCGGGCTACATGCTCCGTCAGTTCCAGTCATGATTAGAAAGGTGGAATCTCACATCGGGATTGGATCAGTCCATTCCACGGAGTCAATATCCACCGACGAACGCTTGTTCTCAGTTCTCCATTTAAGGCCACTGTGACAAACCGCAGTGTAGAAGCCAGCAGGGAGACGTCTCAGGCCGAGAGCGACACCTGTTGCACGGATCCCTGTGCTATTGTCAGCCACGTATGCCAACCTTGTAGAACACCATACTCGTAATGACCATTGCCTCTTGGTCGATTCCCGTTGCCCCATCGTGTGGCGGAACTGCAGGTGGAGCGATTCCCAGCCGTACAGGCACAAGATAGGGATCAGAATTTGTGATGCAGTCCTGTAGGTTCGGTCAGTCGCCGACAACGACCAGCGTGACCCCGAACATACTGTTAAGGCACTGGAAAGCGATACTACCGATTCACATTTATGTCTTGTAGGTTCGGAGTTTCCATTCTCGGACGGCTCCGCTCGCGAACTGTTTTTTTCAGCGTCGAAACTGCTAGACATGGGGGGACGTGCAGCTGCTGGAGCATGCAGTGCTGCGACGCTTTTCAACAGCGACTAGTGAAACTCGTGTTTAGCTTCGTGCAGGATGTGGCTGTGGCGTCAACGTTCACACAGGTGATCGTAGATCTTACATAAACAAAAGCACGTGTTCAGAAACAAGGGGCTCTTTGAGAGGATAACCCACGAGAAAATGGACGATAGGCCGACGATGAAATCGCACAAATACGTAGATCTATTGGCATGCTGGTTTGTCATCACTGGGGTGTCTTCTGACTCACCTCCTGGCCGGATCTGGGGATGTGAGTACCCTCGCTTGGACCGGGGAGTCAGGCAACTTCGGCAGTCCCTGCCCGCTTATATCACTGCGCCCCACGGGGCTGTAGCGTCCCACTTTCCCTTACACATACCAGATGTCGAGATGGCAAGAGTCATCGACTCATCTCCCCGGTTGACTTGGATGCAGTGGCCACGAGCCTGTACGATCGTCTCCGTAGTCTTCCTGCGCCGTGGTTCGCCCCAAATCGAATGAAACTTCCCTACATCGCTTTCCTACTTCCACCACTCTCGTATCACCGATCACCTATTAATTGTGTTTATCGCACAGACACACCGACTTTTGGGATGATGGCCTTTCTCGGATGACGACATTGTATCTCGTTCATCCATGGTTGGATGCCCTCTTGGAGCTAGAGAACAGGGAAATGCAACCATGGATGATCATGCTGCTCCACTCTCACCAGACAGAAATGGTTGGGACATGGTGAAGAAGTCAACGACGATCTTCCGTTACCCCAGTCGACGATCCAACCTCTTCAAATGGACGACGAGAGACGAGCACGACGGTTAGTCGTGCGTCTTCATCAGCTAGCTTCCATCTTAGACGACGTACAGACGTGCAACGTGTTATAACTCGTAGTGGATCGTGATGTGGTATTGGACATTGATCATCTGCTCGCTGACGTCCGTGGTCGGGCTTTCGGAGCGTCGGGCATGCTGAGATTTACTCTCCGCGACAGAGAAGAACGCCGCGACGGCCTTCGCGTTACCAGACGATGACGCGAAGCTATCTGCCGTCTGACGAACAGGAAACGGTGACGTACGTAGGAGACGGCGTCGGTGCGAACCAAGATTAAAACAAGCGCCGGTGTGTAGTGTGACACAAATTTTCGAGTTTATTCAAGTTTATTCAAGGCTAATTGGGGCACCGGGCGCCCCTTCCGTACAGTACAAACTTCTGTGAACCAGTCGTGACGTTACCGCTTGGCTGCTCTTTCGTAGGCCATTCGAGAGCTGTGATTGGATGAAGTTGGCCAAATAAGGAAAAAAAGGGTCCAAAAAGGGTCCTCGGCAAGCACGTTGTTCCAGGACCGTCCAGAACCAGTCCCAGACCCCTTCCCGGTTCACTGAAGAAGCACGCCTGTATTTATCTCAAATACATCCAGAGTCACACTCTCGTGGCTCATTTTTGCTGGCTATCCTTGTCTTGTTCCGCGTCACCCGCCACACAATTAGACAGCACAAACGCTGATCTATTTTTTGCTGTTGACCACTGAAAGCGCTGCAACATTGAGGAAAAAGTAAAAGTAGTGAATGTCGACAGTGTAATTTACAACTTACTGCCGGCCGATTTATGCCATCTGTGCTGTATGAATATCCTATACATTGTAGTACTTGGTTTGCTTGGATCTGACTGACACCTACCTTAGTAGCGGCGGTCCAGCCTCGTGTAGAGTCCTCTCCGTCGTGGCTAGTGTATTGCGACGTAACTGACGGGTAGGAAACGAGGGATCAAGATATCAGCACGCGACCGATAATAATCCTCGACGTTTCTCATTGAAGAGCTCGAATGTTGCGTTCACGCACGAGAGAGCAGGAATGGCACAGACACCATCGTTTTTTGGGTAACAAAAAATACTTCCACAGCCAAAAAATCCACTACGGTATCAACCCTACGTGCGTCGTGGCATCAAGAACATATCCGCATGCAACATTATCAGCGACAAATGTACGTTCTACCCCTCACAAAACATATCTGAAATCGAGATTCTGACGGTCTGTCAAATCCAAGAATTCCTGCTCGTGACTCGGTCAGCGCCCATCGTCATCACCAATGATGCCTACGGGTCGAAAGAGGAAGTAATGAGATATGACACTGCACCTTGTCCACCTTGACCCGGATTATCGTCCTGTCCTCTGTCTCCTTCTCGACGAAGAACTCTGTTTCTTCGTCCTTGACCGGCATAGCATCCCGCCGGGCGTTTTCGCGAACCAGCGTCCACCGAATGAACAACAACATAAACGCGCCGGTGAGCTGACAGATAGCGATGATCATCCACGGGACGCGATCCCTGCATGGACATGTCATCCAGATATAGCACACTTTAGGAGCACACGGAAAAGAATGTCGTACCTTGGCTTGTACTGTGCCTGCCACATGAACGATCCTGCAACGCTACCGAGGCTGGAGGTACTCAGCAGGATGGCATTCGTCGTGACCTACCATCGCACAGTGCACGTCAGAAACGGGTGATGGCGCGATAGAAACCCTAAAGACATGCCTTCTTCGTGTGTCCGGCCGTCACGCTGATCGACCAGGACAAGAACAGGATGAATGCGGGGGTACCTAGCCTGTGGAACCAGAACGCCAAGAGCAACCCAATGCGATCGCTCGACGGTAAAAATTCGATCACAAATATCATGACCACAGGCAGAACGAGGCACGTCGCGCCAAAATAGGCGCGACTGTTTGGAATGCGGGCCGCAAGTGTGACTGCTATCAAGATGGCTATCATCGCAATGAGCCCACCGACAGAATTCAAAAGCATCGTGTCAACGTAGGTAAAACCAAAGGATGAAATAATAATCTGGGACTGGTTCGAGAGCGAGAGGGGCACATTGACCAAGGCAGAAAACAGGGCAAAGAACCATGTCTTGGGGTCCAGGAACGCTTCTATCATCCTGTGTTCTCTTCTTCGGTTATCAAACAAGCACGATTCTCGAAAAACCCACTGTTCTTTCTTGAAATATTTATTCTCCACACCGGTTTGGTTTCCCTGGGAGTCCGTCGATGCATGAAAAAGCGACAGTGGGTGACTCCCACCTTCAGGCACTGGATAGCCGTCACACGTTCACCCGGCGTGAGAAACCATGCATTGGCAGGAGAATCAGGGAAAAAGAGCCTGTAAAGCCCACAATAAGTCGAGTCCACGTGCCAAGTACTTTGCAGTACCAGAAAATTGCTGCCATGATGAGCGTTGTGCCCCCCAAAATGATCATCAACCTTGCTTCTGTCAGATTCCACGTCGTTTTTCAGAAACAAGGATTCTTACCATTGCCAGGGATGGAATCCGGTAGTCTTGATGTGCAGTGTCCCAAAACCAATGAAACTGATGATGATTCCGGCTGAGGTGCGAGTTAGCGTCGCACGAGACTTGAACTAACCGGTCCACCTATCCCGTCCACGAAGACTGATGGTATGTTAGCACTGAAAACTATGCCATGCGAACGAGGGATACCAACACCAATACCCGAGGCGCGAGATCTGTTCCTGGCGCGTGTAGAACATGGAAGCGACAAGGAGAAACCCTGCCGTGACGCAGCCCTCAGACAAGCCCAAGAAAAATCTACACACAAAGAGGCCGGCAAAGTTGGTGCAAGCAGCTTGGCAGGTGATAGAAATTGCCCAAATGAAGACGTTGAGACTAATTGAACCAAATCAGCAGTGAAAAGCAGTAGAGACATGGCGCTCGCCTCATCCATTTTCCAACGGGAAACCGCTGGAGGGCCAGGTTCTGAGGGTACTCGAATATCAAGTGACCGATGGAGAATATAGTTCCAAGCCTGAGACGACCGGGTCAGATGTGTTCGAGAGATCACCAAGGATAGATGATCCATACCAATTGAATCTGCAAAACGTTGTATTCCAACTTTCTTAGACGTACGGAAATGGTCGCAAACACTCACTGATTTGTCGTCAGGTGCGTGTCTTTGCTGTCATCTCTTGATCAGTAAAAACCGAGTGTTCCGAGTCACAAAATTTTCACATTATACCGAGAATGGATGAATTGCCCAATGTGGCTCTATCCATGGATTGGATACTACATCCAGAAAATCCATGAGCCTACCATGCGGCTATCAGTAGACGTCCTCTTACCAGTGGAGGACTGACGACGGACATGTGGATCGAAATACGATCATTTCGAAAGACACTACATAAAAAAAAACTCACCGGCCATCATTGGCAGGATGTAATAGTCAATCTTCTTCCTGTGGGAGCCGAGTAAGCGGGTAATGACGACTGCAGTACTAGGACTGTCGTTACACACCTGATGCGTGCCGCCTCAGCAAGATCCAACTCGGCTGACTGACCAGCGACAATCTGCACGCCGGTGTTGAGTTCCTTGATGGACACGACGTGCACATGATGCTTCTGCAGATGTATCCCTTCCTTTCCTTGAATTTCTGACGAAGAAGGAATACGGTGAATCGTCATGATGGCGTAGTTTCGACAGGATAACTGAACAAGGTTGATGAGAATAAGGAGAATGAGTTTCAGATGGACAGAGAAGCAGCCGACCAACACCAACTTACCTATCTACACCAGGATCAATAGTTCGGGACCGGCCTTTTTAGACGGCCGATTTACTGAGCTCGTGTAGTACTGAAGTGTGACGTCGAGCCCAAGTAGACACGACAGCACACAGTAGAAGAATCAAACGAATAGAACTGGATCAAATCGAATGACTGACGGAGTATATGGAGGCATACGGTCGCCCTTATATGCGATGTCTAGGCGATGTCTACGGGTAGAGGTGAAACGAGTACACATACGAAGCGGGACATAGAAGGTCTAGTGCACAGGGTTGAGCATAGCATGTTCATTTTCATGTTCGTAGGCGGTTTCGGATCAAAAATGAAGAAAGCGGATGAGATCTGAAACCTGGAATTAAAGTCGGTAGAGTAGGCTCTGGAACTCGAAAAGACACGGTGGAGGTAATGGATCGAACGCTGGGCTCGAGTAGTTGCACAATAAGCGGGCACTGAGAGCGAAAAGATTTGTTGGAGGCAATGTGGGACGCTGGGGGTGGTGAACGAGCGGTGGCGCTAGAAAGTCGTGATGAAAGCGATGGGTGGGTGCTAAAATGGAGGATGCAGCGGGACAGGGTAGCTAAGTGTGAGTGGGCGCCGCGCCTAGAAGGGAGATCTAACGACTTGTCCAACAACAGCGAAGGCGGCGACAGTAAGTCCATGTGGGATACTGTGGCAGGTGCCCAGGAGTACATATGGTTTCATAAGATGCGAGCGATACCCTGGCTGGCGGAGGAGCAGAGGTCGATAAGATAGGAATGGCAGCTTACCTCGAGGCTCGTCGGGATCAGAACTTTCAAATCTAAGGCCGCCGGGTGTTTCGCTTGTGCCATTTGGGTGCCCAAAGGGCGGAGGTTTTAGCAAAAGTGCCGTACAAGGGCGTTCCGGTCCAATCAGACCCTCGTAGAGCCTCGCGTAGCCCTCGCGAAAGTCTCAGGCGCATATGTAACGTGATATACTCTGGTTTACATAGTACAGTCAACTCCCTCTTAACGCATACCCCTCGGGACACGCTGGAAGGTATGGGTTTTGAGGATGTATGCGTTACTGGGGAGGGTAGTGAACAGTGAGTCTAATTAGATGTTTGACTACTATGACTAGAGTAGAGTGTTCATCTAAGACGAAAGACTATTTACAACGAAAATTTTGTGTTCATTCATTTTTCATCCACATCTGAAGCCCCCATGTCCTGCATCCGAAAGAACTCATCAGGACCATATCTGACGGCCCAATAATCTCATCACTACCTCCCACGTTTCCTCGCGTGCCCTGACAGCCTCTCAGGCTGTCGCCACTTCAAGATGTCCTCGTCTGCTGCCTCGAAGACGTTGTATGTCTCTGCTGCCGGGTTGAGAAGCCCTGGGAGATTCATACAGTTTGCCGTCTCTGAGTCCGTCAAGCTCCTGCAGGTCAACCTCAGAGGCGGCATGACCAGCCTTCAGATCTGCTGTAAGCTTGTCCTTCTTTTGAATCTGATCACATAACTTTTCAAGCCCTTTTTTAAGAGGGTCCAGCGGTTTCATAATGGCAAGACCGCGGCGGACAGTTGAGAAGTTGGTGGTTCGACTCAGCGTTGCCAATTTGGGATGAAATTATATAATTTATTTTCCATATTTGGCTACTTTTCTACCAGGGTTAGGGTTAAGTATGCGTTTTGGATGGTCGAAAATGTATGCGTTATCCCTTATGAGAGAGTTATGCGTTATGGTATGAAATCCCCGCATTCCAACTTCGGACACCTGAAAATGTATGCGTTATAAGAGAGTATGCGTTATGTTGGGTATGCGTTAGGAGGGAGTCGACTGTACTACCGTATCGGGAATCACAGGACATAATCACGTGATGATGTCACGTGAAATCACGTGAACGACGAAAACCACGTCCGCACAATTAACCTTGCAAGCAAGGTAACTTGCAAGGTAATTGCAAGCAAGGTAAATAGTCTGGATCGAGCATCCCGCGGCCTGGGAGCCACGAAGTGAACTACACGACGGACGAAGGTGCGTGCCGCCATGACATCTGTTCGTACGGGCCTTCCTTATGGAGAGCACCCCCTTGCGTGCGTTTGGATAGGACAAGACCCTGAGCGATCGCATTGTCGTTGTCACGCGACTCTTTCCAAAGTTATCAGTGCGCAACTGCCAACGTCAGTCGGTCCATAGACACCGGCCTTGCTAGAGAAGATCGAGAATTACTGTAACGCCCAGACCTCCCCACTCGAAAGGAAAGGCACACTGGAAATGCGCGTAGGATCAACAGGTGAAGATACGCATTAGGGCAACCTGGCTAACATAACACGCGACAACCAAGAACGAGACCTTCCGAGAAGCAACTACGCGCGGCGTCTAGAGCAAGGCCAAAAAGTTTTTTTGAATATCAGAACCACGTTATCGTGATCCTCACGCGCACGAGTCACTCACGCAGAATTTCGATGCCGCACGCGGCTACCGACTTCCAGCCATAAACGTCGGTATTCCGAGTCTGCCGACTTGTCCGTCATGGCCGCGATCGAGGTGCCCCGAGCGAACGACGCATACACTCCAGCCATGAAAGGCATGTACTTCAGCAAGAATGTCGCAACCGACTCTGCATGTCCGAGTGGAGAGTTGTGAAACATGATCGAATGGACGACCGCAGGACTGCAATCGTCCTCATACGTCCCTGCCGCAGGAACGTGCCTCGCGTCCAATGTCAAATACATTGTGCGTAGCTGGTGGCAGGATGCAAGAAGTGACACCAATCCTTTCAGGGTTATTGATGACACAGGATGCTCCTTGGGAGTCCAAGTCATCCGCAACCGCTTGAGCAATGGCCAGTGTTGAACCAGCTGAGCGAACTCATCATCGTTGATTGAGATAGGGTGGTTGAGATCAATCTCCAGTGTGCTAATATGCTTCAGAGAGGTGAGTGGGCGAAACGTGTCATATGAGAGAGGTAGATGATGTCTATCTCTGTCGCTCGGTGATATGTCGAGCGCACTGGAAGCAATGAAGCTGAGCGATTGGAGAGTGTGTATATATCGAGGGGAAGATACCGCTGTAAAGAGGGCGGAAACTTCTCTCTCGAAGATTTTGGAATGAAGTGTGACCGAAAAAGTGTTCAATGCTTGGTTGCGAGATCGGAGGAGGCGCGTTGCGACATCAAGGGAATCCCAAAGGACAAGGGATATTGCCGAGACACCGCGGACTTCAGGTCCAAAGCAGGCTTCGTCTGGTTCTGCCATCCGAGGAGCCAGCGCCAAAGAGACTGTCCTAAGATTCGGACACGCTCCTAGATGCTTTACGACAGCAGCGTTGACGGGGGGAGAGAGCTCGACATACTGCCAGTTCGCATTGCCACAGAGAGCTCTGGAAAGCGCCGGAGAGACGGTAATATTGTCTTGGATTTCCGTAACGAAACCGATTCTGATTGATTTCAAACCGGGAGAGAGGAGAGGGTAGCTGTCCAAAAATAAATGATAGTTTGGGTCGTCCCAATGGCTGAATTGTGCTTCGATGGCGACAAGGTTCGGGGTTGGCAGTGACGAGACAGATCTGAAGGAATCGGGCGAAAAGTCTGGGGCGATTTCAAACCCTCTGGCCAGGGGAGATTTCCATCTGAAAATCCTCAAATTCGGGAGTACGAAACCTATATGTCGCACAAAGTGCAGAGATAAGGGTTCATCCCCTAGTGTGAGATCTCGGATACGAGGAGAGTATCGATTAATGATGGACCATTCGAGAGCCGAGGGTGGGGTCTGTCGACGTCAAGATATGAATATCATGTATTCACACAGACAAAGAAAATGATTACCTTGGCCCTGGTTTCATCTGGGGTGTCTGCAAAACACCGAAGGAGAGGCACGAGCGAGCTCAAGCGCCGCCAAAGAATGCAAAGGGAGGGCTCAGAGAACGCGCGACACGTTCGAGCAAGCACAGCGAGCGCTTGACGCTCCTCCTTTCCATAGCGCTGCGGGAGTGATATAACAAGGCCACATAATGTAGTGACTATGTACAGAGCTTTTCAGCCACCCTGCATGCAAATAAGCCCATATTTTCAGGTGACCCTGACCTGGGCCCGAGATATACTAGTTGCTACCTTAGGCCCAAGGGAGTCGGTCGGGCCCTCCCCAGGCCTATGGGGAATTCCCTGAGAGAGTTGGTCAGGCCCACCCTGGCCCATGGGAAATTCCCCAAGGGAGTCGGTCGGGCCCACCCCAGGGCCATGGGGAATTCACCGAGGGAGTCGGTCGGGCCCACCCCAGGGCCATGGGGAATTCCCCGAGGGAGTCGGTCGGGCCCACCCCAGGCCCATGGGGAATTCCCCGAGGGAGTCGGTCGGGCCCACCCCAGTCCCATGGGGAATTCGCCGAGGGAGTCAGTCGGGCCCACCCCAGGGCCATGGGGAATTCCCCAAGGGAGTCGGTTGGGCCCTCCCCAGGGCCATGGGGAATTCCCCAAGGGAGTCAGTCGGGCCCACCCCAGGCCCATCGGTCATTCCCCATGGGAGTCAGTCGGGCCCACCCCAGAGCCATGGGGAATTCCCCGAGGGAGTCGGTCGGGCCGACCCCAGGCCCATCGGCAATTTCCCGAGGGAGTCGGTCGGGCCCACCCTAGGCCCATGGGGAATTCCCCGAGGGAGTCGGTCAGGCCGCACAGCCACTGCCGCCGGCACTGATACCACCTCCAATGCCGACGCTGATGGTACCTACTAGATACATCGCCGACCGACCCCACTCTGTCAATGGCTTCACTGCCATCATGTCTGACACCATCTCGAGGGAGTTGGTCGGGCCCACCCCAGGCCCATCGGCCAGTACTACCCTGGGTACGAGGTGGGCGCCCGGTCCATACCTCGGCCCACTGCATTGCCATCTTGCGTGCATACAGCAGGTCTGACACACCCACAGCCACCGCAATCGCCGCCACACCAACCTCATCTGCATTGCCCACCGCCCTCACTCTGCCAATGGCTTCACCACAGTCAAAACTGACGCTGCCTTCGACTCCGACACCGACCTCTCGGCCCCCGACACCATCACCGACACCACCAGCGGTAACCTCCCGATCGCACAGCCACCACAACCGCCGCTCGGACCTCCTACCACCACCGCGCCCACAGCTCCCCCAT
>JBBPMC010001306.1:0-11752 GCA_038090115.1 Strobilomyces echinocephalus
GCAACGCACTAGAACGATGCCAGTGGCATCGAAGACGCCCTTGAGGTAAGGTAGTGACACCGATCGCCTTGACCTGGACAAGAGATGAGCAATGCTTCTCCGCTCCACCTGTACACGAGAGGTGTGTATCCCGGAGTCCAAAGCAGACTGGCGGGCTCCTTGAACCTGTACCACGACCATGGACAGTTTTTTCCCACGCCCAAAAGGCTGGGCAAGGTGAACACGCTCGCTGGAAAAAACGAACTGAGCTGCCCCCCCCGCAAGGCGTATGAATCGCCTTCAACACCAGACCATGAATCTAGAACGTACCCACAAACCCTCCACCTCTTAAACTGCGGAAAGATGCCCTGCCGGCACTACGACACCACCTGAACATCACCCGAAAATTTTCGACATGGAGTCACAGTCCCTGCCTCCCCCATGAACGTTGAACACTGAACCCCACCTAGCAAAAGCATAACACCCAACCTGTCGTCCATGTGTGAAGCGTGCATGCGCAGACGTGCCCGAACCGATACACTGACGACCTTAAATACAGAACGCAAGGGCAGCGCTACTGTACCGACACCACCCAACTACCCGCCCACATTTACTGACCGTACGCGGGACAGGAAAGCGGGTAGTGCCCAACCCATTGCGGCGGCCTATTCAGGCCAAGGACTTCCGCAGCTGGCAGCCCCAGCGAAGTTAGCAGAAACGGGACAGGTGACGGTCTGTGCCGCCCTCCCCGCCGACCCTAACATAAATCCCCCGTGAGCGGCCGGGTTATGCCCTCCTCACCCGCCTAGTGATTGGACAGCGGACGCGAGTAAAACCAATCACCAACGTCACTTCTACTCCATCCTACAACGGTTCTACGTCTGGTTCTGGTACGCAACTCCCTAGGTCCGAAGAGGGGGTCCACAGAGCCACCGGGGACCCCCTCCGGGATGGACCAAGGGCGACGGAAGGTGGACCCGCGAGAGCGGCGAACGGCTCACAAGCCAACCCCCTGCATGTAAACCGAACCTCACTACCTGACCAAACGAACCCGCATGGCACACCAGCCAGCACTCCAAACAACATACACACTGACCAGACACGCTATACCAACATACCCAGGCACCGGCACCCCGCCGATAAAAAACGCCGGTATGCAAACCTCCTGCTAGCGACCCTAAATATTAAAGGCAGGCACGCAGCCACCCTACACGACAACAACCCGATTTCAAAGTGGCCAACCATAGCACGTACCCTCCGCGAAAAACAGATCAGCGTCCTGTGTGTTCAAGAAACGCACTTGAACCAACAACACGCCGACCAGATCGATCAACTTTACGGCCACCGCATGACGACCCTACACTCAGCAGACGCTGATCGACCAACCTCCTCAGCCGGAGTGGCAATCATCATCAACAAAGAGAAAGTATCGCCGAAGAAAATAGTAACCCATGAGCTCGTCCCAGGACGAGCCCTCCTAGTACAAATCACCCTACATAATGATGATAATGTATCAATCCTAAATGTCTATGCACCTAACCGCCCCACTGAACATCCACACTTTTGGTCAATGATCAACACACAACTAATCGAGAAGAATGTGACCTCAATTGATGTCGCACTCGGAGACTTCAACCTAGTCGAGGACCCAATCGACCGGGCCCCCGCACATGCCGACAATGTGACTGCCACGAGTGCACTTTATGACTTCAAAGAAACTCTGAACTTACAGGATGAGTGGCGACACGAAAACCCCTCAACCAGGGCCTTCACCTTTGTAAGCAATGCCCATTCCATGTCACGCATCGACAGAATCTACACAAAAAGGACGCTTAATAAATCCCTCTTTGATTGGGACATAACCCCCACGATCATACCAACCGACCATAGCATGGTATTGGTACGACTGACACCAAAGAAATCACCGTACATCGGACCCGGACGCTGGACATGGCCGCTCACACTCCTAACAGATAACAAACTAACAGACGATATCATCGAACATGGACTAAGATTACAACAGCACCTAGAAAACATCTCCGAACCACAAGCCATGAGACATGAACCCCAGCAGCTATGGATGGAGTTCAAGACACAAATCACAGACCTCGCGAAACAGACCGCTAAAAGACAACTTGCAAAAATGATAAATAAGGTGAAAAAAATTAAAGAAGACATACGAACCATGGAACAACGAGAGGACATAGACACTGACCCAGATGTCCGCCGAAATATCGCCCTCCTAAAAAACGAAATGGATCACCTCGAGAATAAACGATACAAAAATGTGCGTGCCCAGGCCCAAGCACGCTGGCAGGACAAAGGCGAGAAAATAAATAAATACTGGTCAAAAGTTCACTCACAGAAACGGCCAAGGGACATAATCTATTCCCTCCTCAACCCAGCGACAGATAGAATCACCACGCGCACCAGCGACATGGCTGAAATCGCCTACCTATACCATAACGGACTCCAAACGAAAGACCTCCTAGCACCAGACAACCCAGAACGCACCGCTGCGCAAGCACAAGTCCTCATCAATATCCCCGAAACACAAAAATTCACCTTAAGGGATTCGCCACTCCACCATAACATCACAACTGACCAAACTGCCACAGCTCTACGCTCTACGAAAAACAGTACTGCCACGGGACTAGATGGCATCCCGTACGAAGTGTGGAAACTACTTAACGAGCGTTATACCGTCGCCTCAGAAAATAATAAGCCCGCATTCAATGTCCTGAAATGTTTGACCATAGTCTATAATAATATACAGACCTCCGGTCTTGACCCGAACTCTAACTTCTCTGATGGATGGATGTGCCCAATCTACAAAAAGAAAGACCGCGCGAGGATCGAAAACTACCGCCCAATTACACTATTAAATACTGACTACAAAATAATGACTAAAGTCCTCGCCTCCCAACTAGCCCAATATGCCTGCACCCTGCTTAACCCAGATCAAACTGGCTTTGTACCAAATAGATCCATCTTTGACCCAATACGGCTGGCAGAGACGATGTGCGCCTATGCTGACTACATGGAGGAAGACGGAGCAATTGTCGCCCTTGACCAAGAAAAAGCATACGATAAAATTGATCACACATACTTACTAGACACCCTTAAAGCTTTCAACCTTCCCGAACACTTTAGATCGACTGTACAAACTCTATATAAATATGCCAAGACAGGAGTAATGATCAACGGCGTCCTTAGCACCAAATACAACGTCACGCGAGGAGTGAGACAAGGCGACCCTCTATCCTGCCTCCTTTTTAATCTCGCTATAGAACCACTGGCAGCAACAATAAGAAATGCACCAAATCTGAAAGGATACACCATACCAGGGATAGGAACTACTGTTAAAATTAACCTGTATGCAGATGACACTACTGTATACCTCTCGAAAAATGACAGATATGACACCTTACAATATTTCCTATTACTATGGTGCAAAGCATCAGGAGCGAAGTTTAATTTAGAAAAGACCGAGATCCTACCGATTGGCACCAAACAACACCGCGATAGAGTGAATAATACAAGGAAAATACATACCGCAGATAGACCCCTGGCTGAAGGGATTCATATCGCCTCCAATGGCCACCCAACGAGAATCCTCGGCGCCTGGATCGGAAATGAACTAGATCCACCACAATCCTGGACAACTACCCTAGACAAAGTGAGAGCAACAATAGATAAATGGAACACATCACACCCTACGCTAGATGCGAAGCGCCTGATCATTCAAATGATCATAGGCGGCTCCACCCAGTTCCTTACGAAAGCCCAAGGCATGCCAAAACAAGTCGTCACAACACTACAAAAAATAATCAGAAACTTCCTCTGGGATGGAGACCGACCTCCACCCGGCCTCGGGATGCAACAAATCTGCAAACGAAAATCAGAAGGAGGGCTAGACATAATAGACATCGAGACCCGCAACCAAGCAATAGACATCATGTGGTTAAAATCCTACCTTGATGACTCTGCACAGCGCCCAACTTGGGCCTTCGTAATTGACGCAATAATTAACTGTATCCAGAAAGATGGAATAAAAAACCCGACTGATATAAACACATTCCTTACCACGCTACAGCCATCCGGCCATCAACGCACATCACGAAAGCAAATACCACGACCAGCAATAGAACTCCTGAGAACTGCAAAGAAATTCAGTCTGACATTCGCACCAAATAAACTGTCCAAATCACTGAAACGACAACTCCCAGCGTGGTACCACCTGGGTGTCCCTCCACGCCTATACCACAAAACAAAAACCAGGTGCCTACGAACAATGCATCAGGCAACAAAAATCCGCGACCTAATCAGAGTTAGCCGCCGAGTGACGAACCACCAATCAGGTAGGCACAAACCAACCCCAATCAACCGCCAGAGACATCGTCGGTCAACTGGATCCGATCTACAACCCGTATCACCCTGCCCCAAAAGACGGCCTCACTCTAACGCACCGAAGACGTGAAAAGAATCGATCAGCTAAACTACAGAATAGCGACGAACTTATCTTTGACCCCTCCCTCACGGCGAGAGGCACCCTGAATGAATGCTTCAGGATCCTGACAAACTCGCTAAAATCCACCGAACCAGCACACCGCATGATCAACCCTAGACAAGAACCAGGAGAGAACGCTGACCGTGTAATTGCCTACACAGACGGATCGTGCATCAACAACGGCAAAGCTGACGCAACATGCGGCGCCGGAACATGGTTCGGAAACGACGACCCCAGAAACAAGGCCCTGCGTGTACCAGGCCCAGACCAATCAAACCAAACAGGCGAAATTGCAGCTGTCGCGACAGCTCTCGCACTGGCCCCACCAACTAAACCACTACTAATCATATCGGACTCAATGTACACGATAAACGGACTAACGAAACACCTCAAAACATGGGAAGATAGAGGATGGGTGAATGTCAGCAACGCCCCATGGTTCGCGAGAGCCGCCTACCTACTACGAATACGCACCGCCCCTACTGCTTTCAAATGGACAAAAGGCCACGACGGTACCCGCGGAAACGAAGAAGCAGATGCTCTGGCAAAAGAAGGGGCCCAAAAGGCCAATCCAGACGATATGCCACTAACCGTTGCGGAAAACTTCGCAGTCGACGGACTACGACTTGCCGTGATGACGCAATCCACCGTGTACCGTGCCCTCAGAAACAAAATTAAAACTGACTACACGAGGACAACACTAATGAACCTAGACATTACACGGCACGCAATAAAGGACCACACCAACACGCTCGAAACAGATAAAACCATCTGGCTCAAGATCAGACACCCAGACATCCGACGACCGATCCAAAGCTTCCTCTACCGAGCGATGTGCGGAGCACTCAAAATCGGACAATTCTGGGCGTCGATACCGAACTACGAACAGAGGGCGAAATGCCAGCTATGTGACCACCCTATTGAATCACTTGACCACAATCCTGACGGAATGCCCTAGCCCTGAAAGACGCATCATATGGGCGACAGCGCGAAACCTCTGGCCCGAATGCTTGGGCCCATGGCTCCAACCCAACATCGGCACAATACTTGGATGTGGTGCGATCGGCCCAACCCACCCCAACCACGACGACGACCGACCCCCAAACGAGCATGGTAAAGCTAGACTACAACGAATTCTCATATCTGAATCCGCGCACCTGATCTGGGCTCTCAGATGCAGTAGGGTAATCGACAACCAACGCCCCACCGACGATGCAATCCTTAAACGATGGACCACAAAAATTAACGACCGCATTTCCACAGACCGCCTCATAGCAATGGCACGCAAAGAGCCTAGCCTAATCCACAAAGTTAAAGAAACCTGGAAACACGTGATCCACAACCCACTGCCCAATGACTGGGTGACGAACAAAGAGGTTTTAGTGGGTATCAAGCTACCCAGGCCCCCTAGTCAACGGGGAGACCAGGTAGTGTACGGAGCCCCACACACCCCGCAACCGGGGCGTGCGTAAGAGCATTTTCCCTCGGACCGGAGTTCTCCTTAGGCAGCCTCCGCCTTAGCGTTTAAGTAGGACTAGACTTGTCAGTCGCTGCTTAATATTATCGCTTGTCCAAAAAAAAAATGAAAGATGGGGCATGACGGCGCCATGTTCTTTTCCATATAAGTACTAGGGTTCCCATCGCAAAGCCCTGGCCGCATGGTGCGACTCTTACATAATACAGGGTGACTTTTGATCTTCTCTGCGTCCCTACATGAACGGAATCAATCCTCGCCTGACAAGCGAGGAGAAATACAGGAGTAAGAATGTGAACGACGGACCGGAGAACTCACCATTCCTCGCCTCAGGCTGTGGTGAAGATTAGTTCCCGTCGACGTCGCAGCGCGATGAATTCTGGTGGGTCAATCGGGAGTCAGTACTAATGCCAATGCAGGATGGAATTCAGGTTGTCGAATGCCTTTCCTCATTGATATCTTCAACAGTAGTGCATGCTTGGTAACTGCCTAGCCGGTGGCTACAGCCTTCAAGTTGATGCAAATGCGTTTCACCTCTCTTCCGAGCATTCCACAAGAACACGTGGCTCAACATGAATGTAGTGACGGTTGTAGGCTTCGGAATGTCTCCGACCGCGACCCGGTGCGTGACTGCGTATGATACTTTCTGAACATCATGCCATGCCAGGGAAATAAAGACTGCGTCCAGCCGAATAGCATCCACCCGGCCAGCACTTCATACACTCGTTGTCAATCGGAACATCTTGGGTCCCGGAACGTGCGCGCCGGGGCACGTCTAATCACGACGTTCATCATTAGTATTCCCCGCCAACCTGCTTACCACTCCCACAGGTACAATGTCGGTCCCCTTGCATCCATCTCATCCTTAAGAACGCATGAACCGTTTTCAGATCATGCAAAAGCGTAGACGGGGGGACCTTGGTGGAGCCGAGGTCAAGCGCTCATACCCGTTCATGAACCACAGCAACTAATATGACCAAGTATGGCGTCCTTCTTTAGGACTTCCCTGGTTCGCACGACCACGCATGGCGCCCTGCAGGCGATGGCAAGATAAGAGCGAGCGTATTCGAACCCTCCACTTCCAGTCGTACCATGGTTTCCCACCTCGTCACCCTTCTCTATCTCGCCCAGCTCTCCCAAGGAGCCAGCACCAACACAACGAGCACCGACCGCTGCCAACCGCTTGATGAAACGTCCCGGAGCGTGTGGAGCATACTAGGTAGCTGCGCGCTGACCTTGCTGATTTGTGTATGGCACACGATCCATTTTCCGATTTTCCGGAAAGTTGCTTGGTGGAAAGTCGCTTTGTTCAAGGGCGGATGCGTCTTGGTATCATTTTTCGCTCCGGAGGCGGTGGTCGCAGTTGCTAGTCAAGAATGTTGGAATGCGTACAAGAAAGTCTTGGAGTTCCGCCGTGTGTCCCTTCAGCCACGAATACACCGTTGCGTCTGACGAGTCTCGGGATCACTTCAGAGAGAGGATATAACTGGTCAATGACGCACAGCTTCTTTGCCGGGATGAACGGATTTGTTTATCGTGACGGGAATAGGAAAAACGGTGAAGACGACGAAGATGAGTTGGACACGATTAATTCCCTCAAATTTCTGGAGCACTGTGAGAAGAATGTGATCGCAAATCCGTTCGTCAGGGTGAAACACATCAGGGACAAGAGCAAGTCAGATTGGCTAGGAAAGGCCATCCTCGCCATCCAGTTGACGTGGTTCGTGCTGCAGGTCGTGGTCCGCGGTTCGAGGGGCCTTGCGATCACACTAGTCGAACTGGATACGGTCTGCATGGCCGTACTCTCACTCTTGGTCATCGTCTTGTGGTGGCACAAGCCACTCCGCCCAGAATGCCCACATGTTTTCTATGCAAGTCAGAATGTAGATCATGTCGAGTCTGAACAACATTCAGACATCAAGGTGACGTCCGACCTACCTCCCACACCGGTCGAAGATAAGCGGAAAAAGGCATTGTACGTGCTTCGTTGTGCCATCAGCCCCGAGATGACTGCAATGCGATACGCAGATCAAACGCATGGAAGCCGGAACCATTCTTTTTCGACTGGTTGACATCTCGCTTCACTTGCTCATGTAGATCTAGCGATGAAGAAGCAGTCAAGCTCACAGACGTTCGTATCTTTTCGAGTCTTGGTGGTAACTGAAATCTTGATCTCAAACAGGTGAAATCGTTTTCAAATTTTGACAAACTGGTGCTCAAAGACGATGGTAAAAACTTCTTCTCGACGGGAGTCCCACTTTTGGTCACCTGGTTGATCCTCGGTGGCCTCCATCTCGTTGCCTGGGACTTCGAATTTCCCACAGCGTCAGAGAAGATTATATGGCGTATTGCCTCGCTCATTCTCGCAGGAGGTCCATTACTCTTTATTTTCGTGATGCTTGCCTGTTTCATTCTACTTGCCCCTTTTCTGCCGCAAGCACCCAGTTGGTTGAATACAGTATATGGTGTAGTCCTTTTAGCGGCAGGCGTCCTGGGTATTATAGCCCGGGCAGTCCTGATGGTCCTGATGCTTGCGAGTCTTCGTGCCCTGCCATGTTCAGCACACCAGACTGTCTCTTGGACTGTCTACATCCCTCACCTCTAGGTTGGCGAATCCTATGTATATAGTATGCTCCCCGCAATGTGCGCGCTCTGTGCAATACCTCTAATCATTCGAGTCTGAAATGGATGGGCGTAATCTATATGTACTTGGAACGGGCTCACCGACTCACTGAGGACCTGTCCATGCACCAACATTTTTCTGGGCTAGTCTAATGAATGACCGACTATAACGACAATCCTGCATTTACGAGGGTAAATCCTTGACACGACCACGACCTCGGCAAGGAGCGCCCAGAAAAGGCAAGTCGTGCAATCAAGAAGTACTTTGGGAAGTTCTATCTAGTTTTCGACGCGTGTATTAGATTTTTGCCTGGCCTCTGGTAGAAGTTAGACACGTCCAAGGAGCATGCACCTGATACTGCAATTCTCTGCTTGATCGGATCGTCTTTATGAAGCACGTCGAGCATCGATCTCGAAGTAGTCTGCAACGGTAAATAAAGACGTCCCCGCCTGCTCTCGCCTCTACCTTCTGACTAACTGACTAACGACGTCCCGAATCTAAGCGCGAAAGTGTCTCCCGCCTGCACGTAAATGTGACTATTCATAATTCTTCTGATCAACAACGAAAGAAGTTCAACAAACAGCTAGCCAATGCGCACTAAGTTCTTGACGGAGATGATTGGGTCTGGCGAACGTCCACGACACGCTTTGGAGAAGACGTCCGCTACACTGTCTAGGCGAGAAAGTAAACGACGACAGGGTGCGTCGCAAAGGTTGGACATTCGTTTCCGCTCAGCGACTCCCCCCGATGAAATGAAAAGTGAAGACCGTCGACGTATTCGATTATCTTTGGGGTCGGACCTTGCAATCACAACGCCGACTATTACGGTGGGAAGCGGCGTGCAATCGCGGGCACGCACCAGACCCTTGTGATGAATTCAGGCTCTCCAAGGACGCATGGAATCATCAGGTTTTGTGAGACAAGAAGCGGTTTTCGAAGCTCTGATGGCGCCAGCAAATTTGATGGGCCAGCTGCAAGAACAGAAGGACAGATGGCCCGCACGCTGCAAGTGGGGTATGGGTGACGAGCATATGGCCACAATTATCCCTTGATGAGCGTGTAAACGTGGAGGTGAGGGGCCTAGATTGAGTGGATAAGTGAACGGCAAGACAAATAAAATGAAATTTCCTGCGAACACTGGAGGCAGCGCTCAGACTGATACTACATGTGAGTGTGACGAGGACCCTGGACCGAGTACTGGTGTCTGGAGCAGTGATTTTTAGGAACCTTGAATGAAATGGTATCTTGGGTCTCATGTCAAGTGCATGGTGGCACGCGAAGTATTGTTGAGTGTGTGTCGCCGGTTTGTTTGTGCGAACTTGAGCGGCGCCACTCCCTGATGGGCACGCTGTTCCATTCGTAGTGGAGCCGACACGAAGTTCTGGCACGACGATCCAGTCCGGCAGGGGGCAGTTCGCATGCCCATGCGGCGCAGTGGCCTCCTGGTCGTGGTCAAGAAGAGAGCAGGTACGACAGCTTTCCAAAGCCCTCCGTTCCCCGCTGACTTCTCTCCCCATGATTCGTCGCCTGTTCGCTCTTCTTTGTATTGCCTGGCTCGTCCAAGCAGCTACAACTGACACGACGAGCATCGACAATTGTCCGCCTCTCAGTGGTACAAGCCGAAGTGTGTGGAGCATCCTGGGCAGCTGCGGGTTGACGTTGTTGATTTGCGTGTGGCACACGATCCATTTTCCCGTTCCCAAGGACGAATGGCAACAGTCCTACCGGTTCAGAATTCTATGTGTCGTTGGATCCTTCTTCGCTCCCGAGGTCTTGATTGCGCTCGCCAGTCAGGAATGTTGGAGTGCTTATCGCAAAGTCGTTCAATTCAAGGGTACGTCAAAGCTAGCACCTTCGTTTGAAACAACTAATCATCTGCGGCGCCAGAGAGAGGGTACAGCTGGTCCATGAAGCATAGCTACTTTGCTGGCATGGGTGGTTTCATTTATCAAGACCGCACCATCCGCTCCATCCAATTCTTGGATCTCTGCGAGCAGGGCAAGATCGCAAATCCAGACATCGCGGTCAAGGATATCGGGGACAAGAGCAAGTCCGACTGGCCGGGAAAGACCATCCTCGCACTCCAGCTAGCTTGGTTTATGCTCCAGGTCGTGGCTCGTGGCTTGGAGGGTCTTGCGGTCACACTCGTCGAACTTGACACAGTTTGCATGGCTGTTCTCTCGCTTATAGTCATTGCTTTATGGTGGGAGAAGCCACTGCGCCCGGAGCGTCCTCACGTTTTCTATTCACCCTCGGAGGCAAAACATGATCTCAAGTCATCTGACATGAACGAGAAAAGTGCTTTGTGCGTTTTCTCACCACTTACCATATCAAGACGAGTTCATCATGTTATGTAGATCGAATGCATGGAAGCCGGAACCCACCATTCCGGACTGCTTAAGTTGCTGCGTCTCCGCGCGTGGAAAAGATGACGCAGGCATCACTGAGGTTCGTGTCCGAGTCTCATCCTACCCTCTCGAGTGCGTTCGCCATTGACAACGACCAATCAATTAGGTGAGACCCCTTGTCAAGAAGATCGACAAGGACACAGTCCTCTTAGTGTCGCTTTGCATCACGTGGTTGATTCTGGGCGGACTGCACCTCATCGCATGGAACTTTGAGTTTCCAACGCAGACAGAGAAGATCATATGGCGCGCTGCGTCTCTTGTTCTTGCAACCGGTCCACTACCTGTTCTCATCTGCAGCATCATTTTCCCCAAACGGCCCGAGCGGAACCGTCCGCATCCGGGCAAGCTGAATTTGCCGCATCGGGCCGAAACTAGTTGGGATTGGGATTCGGAGTGGCGTTGGCAATTGACTTGGAGGAGTTGGAAACCGAGCGGCCTGCGCAATCACATGGCAATTCTCGTATTCGTCTTGGGTGTGATCCCCCGGGCGCTGCTGGTGGGACTGATGCTTGCCAGTCTTCGTGCCTTGCCGTGTTCTGCGCACGAGACCGTCGCCTGGACCACCTTCATTCCCCATCTGTGACGTATCAGATTCCTTTTTCGAGGACATGCCACATGTATGATCTTGCATGATAACTTCACGTTCCCTTGCCTCGATGTAATGCAGGTGACTGAATCATATTCGCACCAGAATCACCACTCGAGTGGGACGGGAACGACCACCCAGCTCTGAAATTAAGGATGTCTGCTCACTAGAG
>JBBPMC010001307.1:0-11740 GCA_038090115.1 Strobilomyces echinocephalus
GAGGCCAAGTGCAACTGCGGCGATGCGTAAGTGTCACGACGTTTGACGTGAGTCGAGGACTGAAGCTCACTCGTCAACAGATGCCAGTGCAAGGCCGGTCAGTGCCACTGCTGACCCAGTGATCTTGCCGAGGGCCCATGATCGTCGAGTTTAGCATGGGCCTAAGTTGAAACACAATATCGTGACCGAATTGTACGAATAGCCATGCCAGCCAACTTCGAACAGATCTTGATTCTTGATGTGCTACATTAGATCGAATCTGTTCGAGACCGAATACCCAGCGTGGTGCTCGACATTTGACACAGGACACAATCCTGAATTCAGGCGACGAGGGCAGAGCCGGGCTGCGAGAGGCGTGGATTGGCGTGTGAGCACGAGGGCATGAGGGTTCGGTAGGGCACGCAAGAGGCAGGAGCGAGACGCTGAACGCTGGCGGTGGTGGGGGCAGTGCAATGATACAGACGGCAGACTCGGAATACGGACGGTCCGAATGACCTGAAGATGCCCGAGACCCTCCGGTGAGCCCCTGCAAGGACTGGAAGGAATGCGAGAATTGCAGGGAGAAGCACCACTCCCGATTTGAAATTTGGAGGAATCTGCCGGGGAAGCGGACCGCAGGTCAATTCCGCTCTACGAAGAAGCCCCATCTAAAGAACGCTGAGGAAAGAAGGGGAAAAGGGGTCACGAGCTAATTGACCTTCTATCGACGGTAGTCTCGTAACGCGGCACTTCATATCGGTCTGGTCACCAAACTAGCTGTCGGCGTGGCACATAAGCACTGCAGATGAACTTTGCCTCAGTGAAGCTCCGCCACGATCTGATTGAATTTATCGTTGGAATCGGCTGGAAGCTGCCTCTAGCACGGTCTCGGCATCGATGAGCCATTACAGCCATAGGTCGAGGGTGCACACGCGCCGAGACACGGGGCAGAGTGAATCGATAAGAAGTCACGTGCATGAAGGGCGACTCGAGAGGCGTGCGTCCACGCGTTCATCACTGACCTGACAGAACATGTTTCCTCTATGGTCAAGAAATGGTGAGCTTTGGTGGAATAAAAAACGACAGTTCTAACGAGCACAAGAGCCGGGCGGACAAAACTCAAGGAGACAGGAACCAGTCAAGATCGACTGTCCGTACAACCTAGAATGCGCCGCACTCCTCGGGGAGCACGTCGTGACCGGGGACGGGCATGGGAACATTTCGCTTTGGCGAACGGATGATGGAAGCGAGGTGGGTGTCCCAATGGACGGAGGGAATTGGGTCTGGTCTATCGCAGGGTCACGAGACGGGAGATGGATCGTCAACGGGACAGACGACGGCAGGGTGCAGCTGTGGAACGCGAAGACGCGCGGAAAAGAGAGAGAGATCCGAAGACACCGCAATCGGGTGCATGCCGTGGACATCTCTGCAGACGGGACGAGAATCGCGAGCGGATCGAACGACTCCACTGCCTGCGTCTGGTCGCTCGAGACCGGCGAACGGCTCCTCGGACCGTGGGAACACGAAAACTCTATCGTCGCTGCCAAGTTCTCACCCGACGGTCGTCTCGTCGCCACCGCTACCTGGGAACGTGAGTCTGTTCGAGTCTACGACCAAGACAGCCGATGCCTGTTCGACGTTCCAATCGAAGTCGGTTCGGTTCGGAACTGTACTCTCGCCTGGTCGAGCGATGGAAAGCGGCTCTTCGCTCTGTCAAAGCGCTCCACTATCCAATGTCTTGACCCTTCCACCGGCACGGCACTTGCGGGATGGACCATTCGCGGCACTCCGGTTTATGGTTACATGTCTATCGCTGTCGCGAGCAACGGCACATTCGTTGCTACTCCTGACGGTTGGTCAGTCTCGTTATGGGACACCACTACACAACAGCAAATTGGATCTCTTGTTCACCTCGATCATCGTGTCGATTCTCTGGTTATATCGGATGACCTTGACCTCGCTACCTGGGGAGAAAGGGCGGTTTCCATACGCTACCTGGGGGACATACTTCACCTACCCTACGTGAGTAGACTTTGGTTTGTCCGACGATCTTTGGCTCAACGGTGAGCTGGTTTCACTTAGGTGTTGGGTACCACGGAAGCACACTTCAAAAGAGTTATTCAAGAGCTCACCGATGAGGCTCAACGTACCGCCAAGGAAGATAAATGGGTACTACGTGCGCTCCCTCCTGCAGGTGCTCGCGCTCCGCTGACGAACGTGTTCGTTAGATGACGAAATCGCGCTGCTTAAAGGAACCAACGAGAAACTTCGCCATGACCTCGCCCAATGTCGGATACAGACCGGATCACTACGTACGTCCACCGCCAGCCGCTCAAGCTCCATCGATGACCATGACCGTTAGACGACGAAAACACGCAGCTTAAACAAGCTAACCAAGAACTCGCCCGCGTACCCGAACAGATGCACAAATACGAAGCCCTCTATCCTCAAGGTCAGACAATCAACGCCGCAAGGCTTCTTCTCGAGATAGAACACGCTGCGGGCGGGCACATAAACGCCAACAAATTCCTTACATATTGGCTAACTGGTGAGTTTCATCGCGCGGGCTGGATAAAGGTCTAATCCAGTCTACAAGAATCAATGAGCAAATGCAGCAAGGCCCTGGAAATAAACGGCGACGACGCATCGAACGCCGGAAGATGGGAGGAGGCAGCTAAAGCTTATGCAGCTGTGCTGTCACTCCCATCTTCTACTCCGGACACTGTTCTTGCTAAATGGACAAGCACCGCTCTCACTAATGCCTCGCCCCGCGAGGTGCTGCATGCTGATGTCAAGGTATACTCACTGTAGCCGTGTGAACACGGATACTGACCTTGGGCCCAGTTTAGAGCATCGAGATTTACCGTTTACCGCGCCGTTTGCAACACTCTCGAAGATGTCGGCCGCATCTCGGAAGGAGTGGAGGCATTCCAACAGATGCAGAATGATCTACGAGACACTGATGCCTGCAGTGAGCGAACTCGATGGGAGCGTGGTAGGTGGCTTTGATGGCACCCCGAGTAAAGCTGACTTGTCTATCTCTCAGAGTTTCGAGAACGCTGTGCCGAGACACTCGCGAACCTCGGTGACACTGCAAGCAGCAGCAAGAAGCACGAAGAGGCAGTCCGATATTATTCGGACGCGATATCACTCGATCCGACAAACCTCCACGAAGTCCTTCTTAAGCACGCTAATGAGGTTCGGATCGTACTGCTGACTGCGGAAAACACGCTAATCCATGACGTCAGCTCATCGAGGTTGACCCGTCATCACACAAAGGATACGAAGAAAAGCATTCCGCATTACATGCCATGGGTCGCTACAGCGAGGCACTCGACGCATTCAAGGATATGCTGTCCATAATCGAGCAATCACGTGACCCGAAGATTCGCAGTAAATACATTTCCCTCTTTCTGCGTTTACCCTGCTCAAGTGTTGTAAATAGAGCTTCGTCATCAGTACATCGACGCGGCCTCCGCGATTCGAAAGGAGGTCGGAAAGGCCATCCGCCAGTTGCCGACGGTGCTGATTGACACCGACACCGGTCGTCTATACAACAAGACGCAGCAGGCAGCTGCCTTCGAGGAGCTCCCAATCTACGATGAACTTCGTTCGTCGATGACGAAGACCCTCGGCCACGCTCGTATTCGGAAGGAGGTGACAGAATTCTACCGCTATGTGATGTTTTCGCACAAGTGGCAACTCGGCGAACCCACATTCCAGCAAGTCGAAAATGACACCGTCTACGGTCTACCGTCATCCCCGACATTCGACAAACTGCGAAACTTCCTCAAGCTCGTAATCGCGCTTCAGTTTAAGTGGGCCTGGAGCGACACGTGCTGTGTCAATCAGCTCGACAAAGGAGTCCAACAGGAGTCGATTGTCGCCATGTTCTGGTGGTATCGTCGTTCAGCTCTGACAATTGTCCACCTCCTCGGTGTCTTGTCGGAATCTCAGGAGGCCGGGTGTCTGTGGAAGAGCATTTGGAACACGCGAGGATGGACATACCAGGAATACGTTGCGTCCAACGTCGTCCAATTCTACACTGAGGACTGGAAGCCGTACCTCAACCTCCAGATGTTCAACCACAAGGAATCCCCTGCTGTTTTCTCTGAGATGGAGCGAGCTACGAATGTTACCACACAGCAGTTGATGGTCCTTCAACCAGGCCTAAACAGAGCTCGCGAGAAGCTCTACCTCGCATCTGGGCGAGAGACGACACGGGAAGAAGACATGGCATACTCGCTTTTCGGAATCTTTGGTGTTTCACTCCCGGTTGTGTATGGTGAAGGGAACCTGGCGATCGGTCGGCTGTTGGAGCATATCTTGACACGATCAGACGAGGTGACCCTCCTCGCGTGGACTGGACATTCGGGCAGTCAGTACAGCTACCTACCCGCCAGTCTGACAGTCTACGACCAAATCATGCCGCCGCATGTCCCCGCCCCCATCGAAGCGTCCGAGATAGATAGCATAGTCTTGGCATTGCGATCGTCCATCCCCAACTTCTCCTTTGCTCTCGACTTGTACAATCGCCTCTACGATCTCCCATCCTTATCACTCGTCGCCGGTCGCTTGAAGCTGCCCGGAATAGTCTTCCAGCTTGGTGAACTTTCCCCTCCCTCTGAATCTGATCCCGAATCCGGCATGCGTGTCTATCGTACGACGACGCCTCTGCTAGGGGATGTCGAGATCGAGACAACAGCCGACCTCTCGAGGATGAGAGGTCTGCGTCTGATCCATCCCTGGATCTGTCCTCTTGTCGACCAGGACTTTTTTGACGGCGAGGCGCTCTTCGATCTACCGACGCGGGCACTTCGTCTGCTCGTCCGGCTTCAACGACCGTTTGGTGGGTTATTGCTCGCCCTGACGGGACGCGAGCAATACAGGCGGGTCGCGGCGGACAGTTTGATCGTGGCGCGGGTTCAGGAAGGGGCGTCTTTGAGTCAGCTGCTGCAGGCTGTGTGTACGGTCAGCATACAGTAGAGATGGATCCCCAACGACGTGTGCCTGTCTGTACGATACGGACTTATGAGATATCTTCGTCACGATACTAAGGAGGGACTTGGTGGATCGCCCGCTGCTGACTCGAACGAACGTTGCGTTGGGTGGTCGTTTCATTGCATTCCATTGATCGGGCGTATCGTACGTGGTGGACGTAGAGTGCCAAGGATAATCTCCCCCCAATGCGGTGGCTCCAATCAGTGGCAGCTGGGGAAAAAAGTACACACGACATACACGCGGCAGAAAACGCCTCAGGCGTATGGACCAATATCGTGGTGATAAAGTAAAAGACCTTTCACCGTGCATTCAACGGCTCGGGACATTGCGTAGAGTACGGAATCATGTTAGAGTCAATCTATTAAGTAAATGCAACGGAATGAATCCAAGTAACAATCTGAAAGCACGCGAGCACCGGAAAGAGCCTTGACGAGCCCACCAACGACACCGTCACTGAACGAAGGGAACCCCGTGGAATGTCCATGCCGTATCTCGCAGCAGAACGCCCTTCGCGCATTGGCGTCCGGAATCAGTGATAACAAGATGAGACAATTCTCGGATGGCAACTTCTAGTCATTGGTAGGTGAGTCATCAGACGAGGCAATTCTTGAATAATAGCTTTCCAGTCATTGGTGGACCTCATCGGAGGAGCCATTTCTTGGACGATGGTGGCTCCATGAGCATGCAAGCCCATCGGCCAGCCGACGGGTGGCGTGACCAGGGAGTGTGGTATAAAAGGGGGAGTTCTGTAGCTCTCGAGTCTCCTCAGAACCTGCCAACCACTCCACTCTACGTTATACAACCACTCAAAACATGCAATTCGTACGCACTCTTCGGTCCCGGTCGATGGGACTTGTCGCTCACTCTGCCTTTCTGACAGGTGAACTCTATCCCTGTTAACCAAGCCGGCGCTTGCGGCGAGGCCAAGTGCAACTGCGGTGATGCGTAAGTGCTGACGTTTGACGTGGGTCTAGGACTGAAGCTCACTCGTCAACAGATGCCAGTGTAAGGCCGGTCAGTGCTACTGCTGAACCAGTGGTCCTGCCGAGGGCCCATGATCGTCGAGTTTAGCATGGGTCTTTGAAACTCACATCGCGAGCGTATTGTACCGATATAGCTATGCCAGCTTCGAATGGATCTTGATATGCTACTGGATCGAAAAGCCCCACCTAAAGGCCTCGGCAATCCCAGAGAACTGCTGCCAAGGGTGATCAATGAAGTGAAAGGAGTCGACGACGACAGCACCTAGATCAACGCTGAGGAAAGAAGGGGCACATTAGTACTGCCGGTGAACTTTGCCTCAGTGAAGCTCCGCCGCGGTCTGGGTGAATTTATCGTTGGAATCGGCTGGCAGCTGCCTCTAGCACAGTCTCGGCATCGATGAGCTATTACAGCCATAGGTCGAGGGTGCACACGCGCCGAGACACGAGGCAGTCCTGCAAAGATTAAATCGATAAGAAGACACGTGCATGAAATGAAGGGCAACTCAAAAAGCGTGCGTCCACGCGTTCATCATTGCACTGACCTGACAGAACATGTTTCCCCTATGGCCAAGAAATGGTGGGCATTGGTGAAATAAAAAACGACGGTGCTGACGAGAATACAAGAGCCTGGCGGACAAAGTTCCTCTTCCACAAGGAGAAAGGGACCAGTCAAGATCGACTGTCCGGACAACCCAGAATGCGTCGCACTCCTCGGGGACCGCGTTGTGACCGGGGACGGGCATGGCAAGATTTGGCTTTGGCGAACGGATGATGGAGGCCAGGTGGGTGTCCCAATGGACGGAGGGAATTGGGTCTGGTCCATCGCAACGTCACGAGACGGGAGGTGGATCGTCAACGGGACGGACGATGGCAGGGTGCAGCTGTGGAACACGAGGACGCGCGTAAAAAAGAGAGAGATCCGAAGACACCGCAATCGGGTGCATGCCGTGGACATCTCGGCAGACGGGACGAGAATCGCGAGCGGATCGAACGACTCCACTGCCTGCGTCTGGTCGCTCGAGACCGGTCGCCGGCTCCTCGGGCCGTGGGAACACGAACACTGTGTCGTCGCTGCCAAGTTCTCACCCGACGGTCGTCTCGTCGCCACCGCTACCTGGGAACGCCAGTCGGTTCGGGTCTACGACCAAGACGGCCGATGCCTGTTCGACGTTCCAATCGAAGTCGGTTCGTTTCGAAACTGTACTCTCGCCTGGTCGAGCGACGGCAAGCGACTTTTTGCTCTGTCAAAGGACTCTACCATCCACTGTCTTGACTCTTCCACTGGCGCGGCACTTGCGGGATGGACCATTCGCGGCACTCCGGTTTATGGTTATATGTCTATCGCTGTCGCAACTAACGGCACGTTGGTTACTACCCCGGATGGTTGGTCAGTCTCGCTATGGGACACTACTACACAGCAGCAAATCGGATCTCTTGTTCAGCTCGATCATCGCGTCGATTCTCTGGCTATATCGGTCGACCTTGACCTTGCCACCTGCGGAGACAAGGCGGTTTCCATACGCTACCTGGGGGACATACTTCACCTACCCTACGTGAGTAGACTTTGGTTCGTCTGACGATCTTTGGCTCAATTGTGAGCTGCTTTCACTTAGGTGTTGGACACCGCACAAGCAGACTTCACAAGAGTTATTAAAGAGCTCACCGATGAGGCTCAACGTACCGCCGAGAAGGACAAAGGGGTACTACGTACGCTCCTTCCCGTGGGTGCTTGCGCTCCGCTGACGAACGTGTTCGTTAGATGACGAAATCGCGTTGCTTAATGGAACCGTCGAGAAACTTCGCCATGACCTCGCCCAATGTCGGATACAGACCGAGTCACTACGTTCATACCAAATGAAAGCGGGTACGTCCATCCCCAGTTGCTTGAGCTCCATCGATGACCATGTCCGTTAGACGACGAAAACGCGCAGCTTAAACGAGCCAACCAGGAACTTCAATGTCTCTTCCGCATACCAGAGCAAATGCACAAATACGAAGCCCTCTATGCTCAAGGTCGGACACATGACGCCGCAAAACTTCTTCTCGAGATAGAACACGCTGCGGGCAGGCACATGAACGTCAACAAATTCCTTGCAGACTGGCTCACCGGTAGGTTTCGTCGTGCTGGCTCGATAAGGATCTGATCCCGTCTACAAGAATCGATGAGCAAATGCAGTAAGACCCTGGAAATAAACGGCGACGACGCGTTGAACGCCGGAAAATGGGAGGAGGCAGCTAAAGCTTATACGGCTGTGCTGTTGCTCCCATCTTCTACTCCGGACGCTGTTCTTGCTAAATGGACAACCGCCGCTCTCGCTAATACCTCACCCCGTGAGGTGCTGCACGCCGGTGTCAAGGTATACTCACTGCAGCCGTGTGAACACGGATACTGACCTTGGGCCTAGTTCAGACTATCGAGATTTGCCGTTTACCGCACCATTTGCAACACTTTCGAAAAAGCCGGCCGCATCTCTGAAGCAGTGGAGACGTTCCAACAGATGCAGGACGATCTACGAGACACGGACGCCTGCGACGAGGAAACTCAATGGGAGCGTGGTAGGTGGCTTCGATGGCATCCCGAGCGAAGCTAACTTGTCTACCTCTTAGAGTCTCGAGGACGCTGGACCGAGACACTCGTGAACCTCGGTGACACGGCAAGCAGCAGCAAGAAGCACGAGGAGGCGATTCGATATTATTCGGATGCGATATCGCTCGGTCCGACAAACTTACATGAAGTACTTCTTAAGCACGCCGATGAGGTTCGGATCACATAGCTTCATACGACGGACGCGCCTTGCTCATCGATTACATCAGCTCGTCGCGCTCGACCCGTCATCACACAAAGGATACGAAGAAAGGCATTCCGCATTACATGGCGCAGGTCGCTACAGTGAGGCACTCGACGCATTCAAGGACATGCTGTCCGTAATCGAGCAATCACGTGATCCGAACATACGCAGTAAATATATTTCATTCTTTCTGCATTTACTCTGCTCAAGCGTTGCAAATAGAGCTTCGTCATCAGTACACCGATGCGACCCCCGCGATTCGAAAGGAGGTCGGCAAGGTCATCCGCCACTTGCCAACGGTGCTCATCGACACAGACACCGGTCGTCTATATAACAAGACGCAGCAGGCAGCTGCTTTCGAGGAGCTCCCAATCTACAATGAGCTCCGTTCGTCGATGACGACGACCCTTGACCCCGCTCGTATTCGGAAAGAGGTGACAGAATTCTACCGCTATGTGATGTTTTCACACAGGTGGCAGCTCGGCGAACCCACATTCCAGCAAGTCGAAAATGACTCCGTCTACGGCCTACCGTCATCTCCTACGTTCGATAAACTACGGAACTTCCTCAAGCTCGTAATTGCGCTTCAGTTCAGGTGGGCTTGGAGTGACACGTGCTGTGTCAACCAGCTCGACAAAGGAGTCCAGCAGGAGTCAATTGTTGCCATGTTCCGGTGGTATCGTCGTTCATCTATGACGCTCGTCCACCTCCTCGGTGTCTTGTCGGGGTCTCAGGAGGCCGGTTGTCTGTGGAAGAGCATTTGGAACACGCGAGGATGGACATACCAGGAATACGTTGCGTCCAACGTCGTCCAATTCTACACTGAGGACTGGAAGCCGTACCTCGGGCTTCATATGTTCAATCACAAGGAATCTCCCGCTGTTCTCTCGGAGATGGAGCGAGCAACGAATGTTACCACCCAGCAGTTGATCGTCCTTCAACCAGGCCTAGAAAGAGCTCGGGAGAAGCTATTTCTCGCATCTGGACGAGAGACGACGCGGGAAGAAGACATGGCATACTCGCTTTTCGGGATTTTCGGTGTTTCACTCCCGGTTGTGTATGGTGAAGGGAACCTGGCGATCGGTCGGCTGTTGGAGCACATCTTGACACGATCAGACGAGGTGGCTCTCCTCGCGTGGACCGGACATTCGGGCAGTCAGCACACCTACCTGCCTGCCAGTCTGACTGTCTACAACGAGATTGTACCGCCGCATGTCCCTTCCCCCATCGAACCGTCCGAGATGGATCTCATGGTCTCGTCGCTACGTTCATCCATCCCCGACCTCTCCCTCGTTCTCGACTTGTACGAACGTCTCCACGATCTCCCATCCTTATCGCTCGTCGGCGGTCGCCTGAAACTTCCCGGAATAGTCTTCCAGCTCGGCGGTCTTACCTCACCCTCGGACTCTGATCCCGAATCCGACGTGCGCGTCTATCGCACGACGACGCCCCTTCTCGGGGATGTAGAGATCGAAACAACGGCCGACCTCTCGAGGATGAGAGGTCTGCGTCTGATCCATCCGTGGATCTGTCCCCTTGTCGACCAGGACTTTTTTGACGGCGAAGCGCTCTTTGATCTGCCCACGCGGGCGCTTCGGCTGCTTGCACGGCTTCGACGACCGTTTGGTGGGCTGTTGCTCGCCTTGACGGGGCGCCAGCAATACAGGCGGGTCGCGACGGACAGTCTGATCGTGGCTCGGGTTCAGGAGGGGGCGTCTTTGAGTCAGCTACTGGAGGCGGTGTGTACGGTCAGCATACAGTAGAGGTGGATTCTCGAACGCCTTTACGATACGGACATACGACGCATACTACTCGAGCTGCCAGACAACTTCGTCAGTTTCATTGCACTTCATTGATTGGGCGTATCGTATGTAGTATGGACGACGTTCTAGATAGTGGCCGCCCCTCTGTTCCAGCGACATCGGATTCTCTTCCGGCCACTCCACCACTCTCCTTTATGACCCGCCGTGCCCAGCCATTTTTCAACCATCAGCACTTGTGTACCGCCCAGCCCCCGTCGTGTTTTCTCGGCCATCACCACTGGCACTTCGATCATCGATCGGCGACATAATCTGGTCGCTGACGTGGTAAGCTATCTGGCTACAATCGATGAGGCAAGCTTCGAAATCGTCGGGTTCGACTCAAGGATAAACCGGCGTCTACTACGTTGTCTGTGCCTTTGACGTTTCGATGTCTTTGTGGATCACGAGCAGCAGACCAGTGACCGCGGTGCGGCCCGGAGCGAATGGGGTGAAGACGTCGCAGGCAGTGCTGGACTCAAGCCACGGTGAGTCGACGCGGCGGGAGCGGGGCGAGGGATCTAATCCACATCGAGGACAAAGAAGACATGGTGGGGTTGGCGAAGAGGGTGTTGGACACGAGGGTGTTTGGAGATGTCGTGATGGCGATCATCGCACGATTGTACTGCCTCGCTACGCCGTCGGTGTACCGCAGGAATGATTACAGCGGTGTGCGATGGTAATGAGATCGCGGGAAATTCTGAGGCGCGGCGCGGCATGGCGGTAAAATGGTAGTCAGTGTCAGTAGCCCGTCGTACCTTATTCGTTATCAATCGCGGTCATCAGCACGGAAATGGTGAAGGCCAAGGCAAAGAACAAGCCCGAAAAGACGGTCGCGGACGGCCAGAGCAGTAGGGCGACCCAGAAGCTGTGAATCAAGCTGCCTATTGCGAAGTCGAAAAGAGTGGCCACGCCGAACACAGACTCGGAAGACCCCAGTGCTATGAGCCTGCTGTCTGAGCTAGACAACGAGGATGGAGAATGAGGTATGTAATTTCTGACATCGGACCCTTTTTTATTGCTGGTACGTTGGTAGCTGAATCTTGTGGGCAACTCTTGCCCTGGTAGCCCCATCCGAGCACGATTTCTAGCTCCAGCGTCGGAGATTCGCTTCGTATGCCATTCTCCTTCATCCTTTCAAGCTAAGAAGGTCTTGTTGAAGCCAAATTGACGATCCCGTTGCAACTGA